>JAXHKN010000024.1:0-92181 GCA_038407165.1 Ceratocystis variospora
GGTGTGGTGCTCGTCCTTCTATTTTCTCTCCCTTTGACGCCCGTCAGTCGTCTGGCCACACCGCCCTTGCCCTGGGGTCAACGGTCCCTTGTCCCGTCCAACCATCCTGTTAAAAGCCGTCTCGCCTGGCCGGGGTGGAGGGAAGAAGAGGAGACGGGGTTTCGGAGGCTGGGGCCTTCTTGCTGGGGGGTTTCTGGGGTTTCTGGGGTTTCTGGGTTTTCTATGTTATCTAGGTGTCTTTTCGGAAAACAGGCGCATGTTTCTAGTGGAAGAAGGGGAAGGGAAAGGGAAAGACAGGAAAAGAAGGGTGGCTTGAAAGGAGAGGCTGTCCGCCACCTCTGCGCTGCTGCTACCCTTCTTTCTCTCCCGCCCTATGTTTATGTGCTGTGCTTGTGCCTGTGCCTGTGCCTGTGCCTGTGCCTGTGCCTGTATTTGTTTGCGCTTTGCTGGTGCTATGCTGTGTTTTATGTGGCTGTTAGCATGTTAGTTTGACTTGCTTCTCAGGCTGGATCGTATCCTGTTTGGGTTAGCTATCCTATCTGTCTGCTGCTCCAGAGCGGCTGGCATCACGAGGATGGGGGGGGGGGAGGGAAGCTGATGCTGTAAGTGCATACTACATTTATCCATACATGTACATCCACGTTAAGCGTGCATGCTGCACCTGCACATCGGACGTGTGGTCTCCCTCTTTCTTCATGTCTCTGCTTTTTTTTTCTTTTTTTTTTTTTTTTTCTTTTTTCTTTTTTCTTTTTTCTTTTTTCTTTTTTCTTTTTTCTTTTATTTTTCTTTTTTTCCCTCTGCGTACTTCGTTGCAATTTTTCCTCATCTTTTTTCTCGCCCTGTTTTTGGTCTGCTTTGATTTCGGCCCAACTTCACACTCTGTCTATCTACTGGTTTGCCTGTCTACCCGCCTGCTTGCCCTCGTGTTTGTCTCTTGGTGTGTGTACTATTACTTTTATATTTCTCGTTCTTTTGTCTCTCTTTATCCTTCTCCGTATTCTTTGGGTCACACCGGCTTTCTTTTCTTCTTTTCCCAAGCTACGCCTGGCACAGGAAATTTCTGCCAATCTCGTGACATCTTGAAAAGCTGCCTGCTTATAAGTTTCCGTTGGTCTGTTTTTCTTTCTTTCTTATATCTTGCTAGCAGCTCTCTTGCCAGCTTCATTTCTCCTTAAATCCCCGTCCGGCGTTGTCTTCTTCTTCATTGATTCTGTCTTTGCGAGCAAGCTTGCATGGCATCTCTCTATTTTGGTTTTCTCTGTTTCTACTGTCATCTATTTCTATTTCTCTTTGCCTTTGCCTTTACCTTTTACTTTCTACTTTCTCTCTCCTCTAGCAGCGTAGGGTAAGCGACTGAGCCGGGCCTGCCGCTTCCTCCTGTCTGTCTTGCATCGGATCTCACCCCCCCCCCCCCAAAAACAAACAAACAAAAAAAAACTTTGCGCTTTCTGTCCTGATTACTACTGTCGCTTGCCATGACGTCTTCCGCCATTGGCGCCATCGCCACCACTTCCCTTCTCACCAGATCCCCCTTGCAGTCTCTCTTCGAGGCCTACACCCCCGGCTTTTCTTCGCTCCACTCATTCTTTCTGAAATGGCTGCACATTGACATCACTAAGCTGGCCATGGCTGTCACTATCTGCGCCATGCTGTCTGGTGCTATCAGTAATATTGGCGATATGGCCACTCGCTTCTATTGGTGGGTAGCCCGATTTTTGACTGCTAGTATCTCCATCACCGCCAAGGATCGTCTCAACCGCGAGGTCATCAACTGGATGAGCGCCCATGTCCTGCGTCCCAAGAAAACGGGGGGCATCTTTTCAACGCTCTCTTGCAGTGAGACACGTACTATGATTGCTTGCTCTTCCGAGACCTTTACTCAAAATGATGCATTTATCCACTCTCGTTGCATGGAAATCGATGATAGCGAAGTCTTCGACACAAGATCGGCTCCATCTCTTGATCGACCTGCCGTCCGAGATAGTCGGCGAGCTCCAGTGCACTATCTCCCCACTTTTGGAATTAGCTGGTTCATATTTGAGGGCAAGCTTTTCGTCGTGCGTCGTGTAAATTCTGGCGACTCCCGATCTCAGAAGTTGCCGTTTGTTCACGAGTCTTATGGCAGTGAATATCAAGAAGCCGCTACTGGTGCTGAGCCTTTAGTCATTATGTGCCTGGGCCGAAGCATTGATCCCATAAAACGGTTCCTAAATGCTTGCCAGGAATTTACCGCCAAGCAGGCGGAAAAGTATGTTACCGTGCGCACAGTCCGGGGCCGCTGGAGAAACGACGAATGGGATGTGACTATCTTGCGGCCGCGGCGCTCGTTAGATTCTGTATGCATAAGCAAGGAAGTCAAAGAAAACCTTATACAAGACATCGCCACATATTTGCTCCCTTCTACTCGCAAGTATTATCTCTCCCGTGGCATCCCGTATAGACGTGGTTATCTTTTGCATGGCCCGCCGGGTACCGGAAAAACTTCGTTATCCTTTGCTTTGGCTGCGCATTTCAACATCCCACTTCACGTGGTTAATCTCCAGATGATTCCCGGAGATTCAGACCTGGAAGTTCTGTTCATCGCCCTGCCTCCTCGCTGCATTGTCCTCTTGGAGGATATCGACTGTATCTGCATAAACCGCAGGCGCCAGTTGGGTTCAAACGACCCAGATGATGAGGTTTCTTCAGGCTCTGAATCTGAAGACGAACAAAATCATCGAAGCTACTACAACCTATCACTATCAGGCCTGCTCAACGTCTTGGACGGCGTCATGTCACAAGAAGGCCGCATTGTGGTTATGACATCTAATATGCCCGAAAAACTCGACGAAGCCTTGGTGAGACCAGGTAGAATTGACCGCAAAGTGCATTTGGGTCTTTTGTCGCATGAATGTGCCTTTGAAATGTTCTTTCGCATGTACACCGATCTCTTGCCGAACCAGGCTCACGCTGAGGAAGAAGACCACTTCTTTGCCTCAGACTCCACAAACCATCTTTACTCGTCGCCCACCGCTCGCAAGCCCCAGCAACACTGGACTCACAACTCGCTTAATGAACTGGCATCTGAATTTGCACAAGCTATTCCTGAAGAAAAGCTTTCACCTGCTCTGGTACAAGGCTTCCTGCTTGACTACAAACACTCACCATTTGAGGCAGTGCGCGCAGTCCGTCCATGGGTGGATGCTGAAATGAAGCGCTTGCAAGTAGCCGAGGACTTGAAAAAGCGATCACAGGAAAAAAAGCGGGACAAGATGAAGTACAGACGCCAGAATCGCAAGCTCGGCGTGATGCAAAGAGAGCTGAACCTCAAGCAGTCTATGCGGGACACACTGTCTAGAATGGAGGAGATGTCGCGTAGCGAAGAAAAAGAGCGAATCAAAAAGGAAGCTATTGCCAGGGGTGAGCATGTTAGCAGCAGCAGCAGCAGCAGCAGCAGCAGCAGCTCTAGCTCTACTAGCGACTCAAGTTCTGACTCTGATTCATCACCTAAGAAACATCGCAAGCACAAAAAGAGGAAAGATAGAAAGAAAAAGAACAAGCGCAATACCGATGTTAAGGAAGGTAAAAATGAAGATAGCGACAGTAGCACCAAGGATTCTTCGTCTGCACCGAAAGATCTAATGTCCCCCATTACCCCTGCCTCTACCTCTGAGCCAGACATAACGGTAGAGGCGGAAAAACAAGGCCAGGACAGCAAACCGAATGTCCCACTGGAAGACAGACAGGCTTTGGTAAGCCCAGAGACTGCGGAAGAGGCTGAAGCTGTTCCGGAAAAGCCTATGAGCGTTGCCGACAAAGCAGTCACCGAGGAGCAAAAGCCCACAGACTACGACATCCCTGGTGCCCGCCCAGAGAGCGCTGCCCAGACAGCTCCACAACCAGAGATCCAGAGCACAGATCTGCCTGAACAAGAACCGGTAGAGCAAGGTGCCAAGACTGGCCAGGAAGCTCGTGTGCTGGCCGACAACGAGCGGAGAAACGACCAGGTACACGATGATGTCGAGCGGCCACAGAGTACGCACCAGGTCAAAGAAAGGCTCCAAAAGATCGACGAAGAGCCCGAGAATGTACGAGAGCAGCGGGGTAATATCCACGAGGCTGCATCGTTTTTCGCCTCTGCACCTGCTACCCCGGCTTCGGCCCTCCCTTCTAGTGTCCCTAGCAGTCTTCTGGAAGTAGATGACAACGCGGGCGGCACGCCACCTTTGCCGTCGCCTGTCTCGCAGACTCGGCCGCATACCCCACCGCGGCTGCTCGCAAAACTGCCGCTCCTGCGCCGCCACGCCAGTGTCGGGGGCTCTAGTGTAGAATCGACCAAGTCGCCACGCCGACTCAGTGCCAACTTTGGAGATGTAGTCGGATCGGTTATGGATTTCCGTAGCCTCAGCAGCAGCCGCCGTAATAGTAATGCTAGCATGGCAGCCGTCGCTGTGACGCCATCGGATCCCGGCGCGTCGCGCAACGACATGGCACCCGCACCTACCTCCTCCGCCGAAGCCGCCTCTTCGCCTCACGAGCGTGTTCAACCTCACCTCCATAATGAAAGCAGGATCGCGGCTTCGGGGGCTGAGGAGAAAGTTAAAGACGAAAAACACAGGGAGCTTGTAGGGGCGTAGCAGCGATGGCGATGGCGGCAAGCAATGGTAAGAATTAAAAACAGAGATGAGCAACTAAAAACTAGACAAACGGGATAGAACAGAACCGAGTAAGATAGGTGGGTGGGTTGAGGTGAGGTGAGAGGGAGGCCGACTAGACCAATTTGGTTGATTGACTACTTGGCGTGATTCACTCGCTTTTGTAGTGATAGATGGCGTATATTTTCTTTCTTTTTTTCTTTTCCCTTTTCCCTTCCAAGTTTTGAGATGGGGAAGGGGAAAGAAAAGAAAAAAAAAGCTACTTCCTTATTTTGTCCTTCCTTTTCTTAGGGCTTTATGGGGGAGGGGGGAGGGGGGGGGTCTTTCTTTTTCCATCTCTTTTTATTTTTGTCTTTCCATTTTTGTGCGCGGCCATCTAGGTTGGTTCGGTGGTGTTTTCGGCGTTCTTGCCTTTTCTTTCTTAGAATTTCGGGCTGTTAGTGGCTCTTGGCTCATGGCACTTCTTTTTGATTTTCTGTTTTGTGCGTTCTTGTTCTGGCAGTTGCTCTTGATGTTGGTGATTCAACCTCACGGCAAAAGAGCAATAAACGACTGGAGCACCAGTCAAGCAGATACTTACTGTGTCCTTTTTGAGCTCATACCATTGCTCTGTGGAATTCTCTTGGTTTCCACGATTTTCTTGTTTTTGCTCATCTTCCCTGAAAATGACCAGGTGACTTATTAATTTTATTGAATCAACAACCGACGTTTTATGATAACTATATTCTATCTTTATTCTTTGTGTAACTCCAACTAAACGCCTCTTTCTTTTCAGGTAAACTCCACATTTTGGCTTTAGACGGACTGGATTAGGGAGCAACTGACTCATTTGCAGCCTTGCATGTGGTTTCCTTGCCCTTTCCCTTTCCATTGTCTTGGCCCTTGTCCTTGTCTTCAGTCTCGCCCTCCTGGCTGTCTCCGGCATTGCTCCGTGCATTGAGATCTTGAGGCATTGTGTGTGAGCCGTAGAAGTACATCTTGGGCAATGCCACGGGCAGCGGGAGCTCAGATGGATCCTTTCTGGCGCGTTGGGTAGGCTCTGATTCTGGCTCTGATCTTTTCTCGGGATGTCCAGGCATAGGACGCCGGGCCTCAAGATCAACAGCAAGCCGAATCCATCCATACATGCCCTGCTCTATGTGGTCGCCCAGCAGGGAGTAGCGCATGATAGGATCGCCCCCGGTGGCGGCATACAGAAAGTGGGGATCTTCGACATTTGTGGTCCATGGCATCGTGTTTTTGTTGTATGGGTCTACTAGCTCGACCGACCTCAGCAGTGCTTGGTCCATATAAATTTGGCCAATATGGGAAACATGGCCACCCTTAATTGTTCCGTCGTCCATTACCTTCACGTCATGGTGCACGCCAACTATGAGGTGTTAGCTAGGTCGATTATTCAAAACAGTAGGAAAAGCTAGGGCTTACGTACCATGCATGTGTGTTGTGCGGCCAATGTAGTGACCGGGAACGTTGACGATGAAGTGGGCGATGCCATTTTCGTCGGTGGGCTGAATGCCGCGAGCAAAATGCTTATCAGCCAAGCTTGTGTCTGAATCGTCTCCGTTTCTAATGAAGCCCGAGATGGCTGAGTAAACACCCTGTAATTGGATTAGCAGTTGTAACTTGCAGCGCGGGTACTAATCTGGTTGTTGCCAGGACCAAGAGCCGAATACCTACAGAAGAATTGGTAGCCCAGTAATCAACATAAGCGTCAGGAACTGGCAGACACGTCCTCATGTCGACAATCTGGATTTCCAGATGAATTGGAACTCCCGGCTCGTTGTCCCGTAGGTCAGAGCGGATCTGCTGCTTTCCCTTGTCTATCATAAGCTATTAGCATTGGGCATCTTGTAGGTGGGCTCTGCTGCTGTTGTTCTTCCCAGCCCCAACTTACACAAGGGGCCAATATCAGTCTCTGGGGTCATAGGGCAAATGCCAGCACTGCCAAACATTTCCACCATTGTAACGTCGTCCTAGTTTTTGAACAAACGGTGGGTTCTGTGAAGCACTTCTAGGGGTGAGTGCTGTACGACAGAGATGTGGTGATCAAAAGGATTGTCAAGAGATCTAGGAAAGGTAAAGCTGTCAATAACATGGACCTTGAACCAAGCAGCTTTCCGTGAACAAACTCACTCATCTTCGAGCCCCTCTAGGATTCTGGCACGGTTTAGGTTGAGCAGATGGCGTTTCGCCGTCCGGTGTTTGAAGCTCTCCTCGCCAAAATGAGACTGGCAGTGATCGACGAAGGGGCGGGCTCGAAGCATATGCTTCTTATGGGCATCAGTCAGCTCATGGGCTGAAGCGGCTGCGATGAGGAGAGACACCACAGCCGAAAGAGCGGTGGGAATATGCATGGCAAATGCTTGAATGGGTTGAGTGATGATAAAATTAGAGATGTGCGACTGCCGTCATACTAAGGTTGATGAGCTCAAAGTAAACAAGAAGCAACGAGTTAAAAGGCTGAAGGAATATTTTTTATAAAAAAAAAAAAAGAGAGCAAGTGATAGAAGATGGGATGTGGGCTAAGCTATGGTGATTGAAGCTGAGCAATGGATAGACAAATTGATGTTGGAGAGGGCAAGGAAAAGTCAAACAAGATCCGCGGTGGGATTTTGGCGCTATTAAAAGGTTAAAAACGGCGGCACACGCCCATTGTTTATTGTGATATGGCCACTAGAAGGGGGGCGGTAGTTGCTTTCTAGGATGGTTCGGGTTTTCGGGCTAATGGGCCGCTTGCAATATCTTTCCCAAGGAGGCAATAGAAAGCTGGGTTGGCCGGAGGCTTGATTATCACATCCCATGCAGGCAGGATCTTAGGGTTGCCTTGAGGGTTACAAGAGCCGCTTTTACTTCACCAGGACGAGCCTTGCTGACTGACTATCCGTGCTCTTTCTGGATCTTAGATCAATTCCAATATTACAAGACACAGTACAAAGTCATTCTTCATTCGTCGATAGCTAAGCTAAGCCAAGCCATAATTGGTACGTACATATATATGTACATGCGTCAATGCCAAAACCAAGCCCCGCATTCATTCAATGGTGGGGCTTGAGTCTTATTGTCGCAAGGTGCTCTTATAAAACTCTGTAAAGGAATACTTGCTACCCTTATATCGCTGGCTGCTCAAAAGGACTTCCCATTCTTACTTTGCAGCTTCTCGTCACACCAACAACGTCCCCAGATATCAAACAACAAACAAGACAAGCCGCTAATATGGCCTCCTCCACTTCCGCCCGTCTGAGAATCGGCTATGTGCCCGAGCATTTCTCCACTCCACTATTCTTCGCTCAAAAGTATTTTGGCCTAGAGGCTGAGCTTATCCCGTTTCCGTCCGGCACCGGCCACATGATCACGTCCATCCGTGCGGGAGAAATTGACGTTGCCATTGGTTTGACCGAGGGCTGGATTGCCGGCTTGGGTAAGGAGGATATGCCGGGCGATGGCGGGTATAGACTAGTCGGCACGTATGTGCAAACACCGCTGTGTGAGTAATGAATGACCTTCCAGCTTGGCTCTTTTTTCATGTTCCCCTTTTCTAACCTCGTGCTGTTTTGCTTCATTGCCAGGCTGGGCTATTTCCACCGGCTCTGCCCGCCCAGACATCTCTTCGGTTGACTCTCTCCATGCCTCCAAGATCGGCGTTTCCCGCATTGGCTCTGGGTCTTACGTTATGGGCTTCGTTCTTGCCGATCAGCAAAAGTGGCTTGTACCCGGAACCCCTCCCTACTCGTCCACTGTTGTGCTCAACACCTTTGCTAATCTACGTGATGCTGTCAACTCGGGTGCTGCCGACTTTTTCATGTGGGAGCATTTTACTTCTAAAAAGTACTATGACTTGGGGGAGATTCGCCGTGTTGGCGAGATCTACACGCCGTGGAGCAGTTGGAAGATTGTTGCCTCGACGCAACTGGCTGGCGAGAACGGCAAGGTCGATGATAGAGTTAAGGATCTATTCTCCAAGATCGACAAGGGGATTGCGCATTTTAATGCAAACCAGGAAGAGGCCGTGCAGTGGATTAGCACGAACCTTGATTACTCTGAAGATGACGCCCGTGAGTGGCTAAAGACTGTCAAGTTCGCCGACAAGACCGAGGGTGTTGATCCAGCAGTCGTGGAAAAGTGTGTGTCCATCCTAAGGAAGGCCGACGTTTTATCCGAGGGAAAAGGCATGGAGCCCGGAGCTATGGTAGTGCGGTCTTGAGGCGCGGTCTTGAGTTAACCCTCTCATATTTCTTTGTTTTTCTTCTTTTCAAAACAAAAGACGACTAGCATCGATTTGATTTGAATATATTTCACGTCTACTGGAATCACCAAGATAACCGACGCAGGGGATCTGATCTGATGCTGCTCACTACCAGGGTCGAACATAACAAAGGCTCGCATCGCCAACTTAATAACGCTCAAGAAAAGGAATTCATGTAAATTAAAACTATGTACCTATGGCTTAGCCTAACTATAGCTAACATGCTGTGCGCTCCACCTTAAGATAAATAACTACCCCTCTTCTAAAATGCCACGATAGGCAGTCTCGCGTCTTGATTGCGCGCTTACCACCACCAAAAAGGGGGGGCTCCGGTGGGTTGAACATCGGGCTGAATGCAGTGACTTTCGGGATTGCATGAGTTTTCGACAACAACTTCCGAAATGGGAGGTCGGGCTGGTGCAAAGGCATCGATAGCCGCCGAGTTCCAGCCTGAAGTAAACTTGGACTCTGACTGGCTACAGTCGACACATTGGTCTCCAACATAGCGGAAATTCGCTGATTCGAGATTGTACTTGACAAAGGCCTCTGAAGAGCCGTCAGAGACCAAGACAGACATGGCCATGGGAAGAGTAGTGTAGCCGTTGCTCTCAACAATCCACGTCTTTTCCTGGCCCATGCGGTAGAGAGCATCAATGAGCACAGGAACAATTGTCTTCCTACCATAGCCTTCAATATTGCTTCCCGAGCAGCGGTATCGAATGCTAGTGTCGTCCGACAAATAAATGCTTTCGCTGTGGCAATTACCCCAAATATCAACGAGTGCCCTCTGGACAATGGCAGTCCAAAGACGCTGGACGCGGACCTGGCGAGGATGCGCTTCAACCTTGACAGTAAGAGATCGGCTGGCAGGGTCAGTGGGGCTGGGGTCACTTGTTCCAGTAGGAACAGTCCCGGTGGCAGTTCCAGTGCCAGTACCAAACCCAGTAGTACCAGTAGGGAAGCCAGTAGTCGTGTTAGCTGAGAAGATAGGGCCTTGACTCTGTGTGGATACAGTCGACGAGGTTGACAAAAAGGTAGACAGCGGGATAGAACCAGTTGAAAGCCATCCGCTGGTGGTTCCAATACTAGATAGAGAGCTGCTGCTAGCCGCTGAAGACAGCGTAGAGGTCCAGAAAGTGGAAGAGGTCAAACTAGAGGTAGAGGACGACCAGCCAGTGGGATGAAACGAGCTAGTACCGAGATTGCTGGTAGACTCAGAGGTTCGGGAAACTCCATAGCTAGGAGTAGTTGGAGAAACGGGATATGAAGTAGGCTGAGAAGTAGCATCAGCTGGGGGACAGGGAACAGCAGGAGCCTCGCTACGGCACAAGAATGTGGACTGGCAGTTTTGTCCCGAACCAGAAGGGCTGGGGCCCAAATCAACATCGTGGTGAGCATAGCAGTACAAGGACTCAATACGCTGGCCATTGGCATCACGATGGATTCCATAACCAGCATAATTGAAATCAAAGATATCGTTGTTGATGGTAAATGCCCAGTTAGTGTTGTCATTGAAGGGAACAGTGACTCCGGAAAGTCTCCACGGATAGGCGCCGTTGTCCCAAGGGACTACAGCATGAGTACTGGGGTTCTTGACGTCGTTGTTTCCATCATCGTAGACATAAACCTCGCGGCTAGTTGACCACGTAGGATGATCAGGAACAGTGCCAACACCGCAATCGGCAAGGTACACGGTAGAAGCAGAGGCTAGGCTCGGGCTCAGAGCCACGACCAGAGCAGAAATGAGGGCAAGCCGACTCGCCATTCTAATAGGGAAGCGAAGGGTGTGAGACGAAAGTAGGTGGAGAAGATGGAATGGGAGAAAAAGAGATGAAGAGAATCAGAAACGAGAAGAGGGTGAGCTAGGCAATAAATAGCAGGCTATACGAGAGCCTATTCGAAGAAGGAAGCGAGGAGTCAGCCTGGCCTCGTGGAAGGTTCCATTTCT
Organism: Ceratocystis variospora; assembly: GCA_038407165.1. Lineage (NCBI taxonomy): Eukaryota > Fungi > Ascomycota > Sordariomycetes > Microascales > Ceratocystidaceae > Ceratocystis > Ceratocystis variospora. The sequence continues at coordinate 10,826 of JAXHKN010000024.1, forward strand.
TGTAAACACGGTGGAGCAAAACAAGGCCGAATAGGCAGTTTGTTGTGCTAGCTGTGGAAACGACTGACGGAAGCAATAGTACGATGATGACCTCTACACTGAAACCACACATCGAATCGGGCAGTGTTACGTGTATCGAGGTGGGATTGGGGAAGTTTTCAAGAGACTCATACGATGCTCCTGGTTGAAGCCAGCCACAAGATATACACCTGCCGCTCGCTTCGCGCAGTTAACGAAGGCAACTGCTCTGCCTGCTCTAAGCAGAAATGAAGCGGCTGGGACGATGATATTTTTGTTTTCTGCCACCTGCTCAATTCCATCTCTCAGTTTGTCAAGAACCTTCCACGATACACTAGTTTCTCAAAGGCTACACGAATCCGGACTATGCGAAACGGCAATTCTAGAAATCTCGTGACCAGCTCAAGGAGTTATTGCTCTTACAGGAGCTGTAGAGTCGTTGATTCGGCAGCCAAACCGGTAGTGTGATTCGCCTAACTGCCTTCCTTCTCCTCTGTGCTCCAAAGGTAGTTACATCTTTTATCGAGCTATATGCCTGTTTCCCTGGTTGATAAATCACGAGAAGCATTGGCTAGCATGTATTCCCTCTGTATACTTGTAATAGCTATGGGCTAAGACGCATATTTTTCTTTCGACTGTTGCGGCGGATATTTGCTAGTTGCTGATAGATCAGAACGAGGCAGCCGACCCGGAATTACTGGCATCTTGAGAGGTGTCTTTGGAGGTGAATGCTGCTATGAATAGTTTAATAGACCTATAGGCTACTAGTGCTTCAAGGGCCTTGGAGGGTTCTTGAGATTCCAAGCCTAGGGGGTGGCATGGGGTAGGTGCTTGCGTATGTACTAGCCTAAGAACAGGGCGTCGTACAACACACACTACTACCAATGTGAGGTCAGCACGTCGATTAGGGTCTATATAGGGTTGGGCCAGGAGAACAAATCGAATGGTTGTCTGATCAGGGGCAGCTCAGCTACGATCATCTTAAGATTTCTTGTTGGGACTAGACCAGAACAACCTTTCGATTATTTACTTCTTCCGTTATCACCTCAGTACCCTTTGCTGTCTTTCACCCCCTTCCATGAGGTAAAGGCAACCCTAGGAATGATAATCCAATAACCCTAAATACGAGCTACTACAAGTCTGCCAATTTCGCTGCTGCATGATGGTCCTTGAGAGCACTGATGTGCATCACGCTCCCACAGCCCGATTTCAACAACGCTACGAAGCACGAGTCTCAAGGTGTATCCCTTCAAGAACGCTGGTACTGGGGTCTAACTTCCTTGTTGTTTCTTTCGCTTGATTTCTCTTTCCCGGACTTATATCGCCTATCCTCTTCCTAGTTTCTTCGATTATGGAGGATGCCGCTCCTCAAGCCGATAAATCCGCTCCCTGCCGTACACTTCGGCCGTACTTTTCCCGGTCTCGGGGAGCATGCATGTTGTGTCGCCAGCGTAAGAAAAAGTGTGACGAGCGTAAGCCGTCGTGCTGGACTTGCACACGCAGTGGAAGGAAATGCGTGTACCCTATGGCCAAGGGCAATGCAGGCGGGAGTGGCGGGAGTGGCACAAAGGACCAGGACCTTGTGGTCGGTACAGAACAGGCTACTGAGACGGTTACAATCGTGGATTTAACGGGGAGGAAGGCAGACAGCGGGCCAAAAGGAAGAGCTATTGGCAATGAAGCAATTGGGAATATAGAGAACAGGAGAGAGGAGAGTACACACACTGATATACAGCCTGTTTCTCCTTCTTCATTTTCTCCCCGCCGCCCTGTCACCCCGGTGCCATTGGCTAAAATGGTCTCGTCAAGTACACAGACAGATCCTGTGATAAACGCGGAGACTGTGCAGTCGCAGGTCGTGTCATTGGTATCAAACGGGCTTCAACAACTGCAGTCTACAAAGCCACAACAACTGCCGCCGTTGGTGGAGCCACAGGGTACGGATTCCAAGTCAACGCAGACACAGGGCACCTCTTCACCGCGCATACGGCTTCAATCTGCGCAGCCCATCCAACAGCACACTCGCTCTTCCCAGAACCTTGGGGACGGCCAAACTTCGCCCAAATTCCCATCCAGAGTCCCTGTCTCGCCCGGGCTCCAAATCTGCTCTGACTCCTCTCAACGATCGGTCTACTCAAATGCCTTCTCCAACAACTTTCTCGAGCACTATCTCCACATGACAACCGAGATTCTGGTGTCCAACACAAAAGCAGAGAACCCATTTCTACAGTATGTCATGCCGCTAGCACATAGCGATGACTCGCTAATGGAGGCCGTGCTATGCCTTGGTGGGACTCACCTTTGCGCGTCAATGGAAACGCCCGACCCAGCGGTGCGCAAGGCTACACTAGGACTATACGGCCTTGTTTTGCATAGGCTGCGGGAGAAGATGATGAGTGGGGGCACGGCAATGCACGATCGCCAGCATAAATTGCGGGTGATGACAATAGTGATGCTGCTTTGCCAAATAGAGGTAAGGTTGGATCTTGGCTTTTTTTGATCGTCTCTCTGCTTCTCTAACGTTTGTATCTGGTTTCGCCGCTTCCCTACAGTCTTTACAGCGGCATCACCGGGGCACGATTTTCCCCCATCTTAGAGCATTCCGCAGCATTCTGCTTTCTTTGCAGGATGAGATGCCTAGCTCATTTGATTCCATAGAGGAAAAGCTCCAGGGCTCCATGCTGGAGATTTATTCGTACCTCGTTTTGGTGGCAAACATTACCCCGTATGGCCTTGATGAGAACCGCACCTTGCCATTCGACCCGTTCTTGTTTTCATTTGGTGAAAGGGTTGCTGGGCTCGACAGCTCTGGCGTGATATTTTCCTCAATCGATGGTCTCTTTTCACTCATTCCGAGTGTCTCCCTCCTTGCACGTCAACGCCTCGAGGAGTCTGATAGTAGCCCGAGCACCGGGCTTATGCGCAAGTTTACCGAGTTGGAGCAGCGCATCAACGGGTGGGAGCCTCCAGCGGATACTGCGGTCGTATGGGATGCAGATCGCGACTCGCTGGCATCTGTGTACCGCCATGCACTACTTGTATATCTCAAGACAGCTCGCTGCGGTGCCGTTGTTGGCGATGTGCGTGTGATCCAGGATGTACAGGAACACGTTAACTCAGCCATTGCTACAATGATGTCGTTGGCCATGTCTACCATGTGTGCTGTCCTGCTTTGGCCGGTGATGATTGTTGGGTCGTGTTTGATTATTAAGCCGCAGCAGAACATGGTGTATGAGGGCCTGCGATATTCACGGTATAAAACAGCGAACGTGTTGCAGGCCATTGAGCTTTTGGAGAAACTGTGGAGGGACCCAGCACCCGAGGCGTATGGGCCATATGGCCTGCATTATGTGATGAAGAAAACAGGGATTAGCCTATGCATGTCTTGAGAGATTGCAGACAGGTGGCGACAGGTGGAGGTCTGTGCATGACAGCCGTGCTGTAGCCCACGTTAGAGATCAGGCTGGGGGGGTCTGTTTCACGTTTCACCGGGGTTCAGTATTGTTTTAATTAGAGCTTGGCTCAAGACATAAACAACACGTCGCCCTTATCCACTAGATTCCACTTTTGTTGAGAACTGTCTTGGAGCACAAGCTACACATGTGTTGCTGTGAAAAGAGGGAGGAAAACGGGGTGCGATGTAGTTGAGAGCCTGAATAGAGGGGCGGTTCCCCGGGCTTCGTTAAAGGCTTCTGTATATTTTTAGCAATTTTTCTTAGCACTTCATGAGAACACCACAGCCTGTATCCTTCCTATTTTCTTCCTGCTTATTTCCTGGTTTTTTTAGCCTCCAGCTTGTATTTTGCTGTATCTATCCCTAAACTTCTGCCTCTAGTAAGCCCGTAAGCCCGTAATCCCAATCTAACTTCATTCTTTTTCTTATTCTCGGTGTCTTTGTTTTCCTCTCATTTCTTCCTTATCCTCACGATCATTTTTCGTTCTTGCCAGTTCCAATTGTCACCATTTCTTTTTCCTGTCTCGCTTAGTCATTCCTGCGCCTGCCCTCTGCTATCTCTATAGCTGCAGTCTCGCCGTCGCTCTTTGCTCACAGCGTATTTGTCACATAACTTATTCGTCCCTTTCTATCTTGTTGTTTGCGAGCATTATTTTTTCTCTTTCTATTTCGTCCCTTTCTCTTTGTTCTCGTCCTTTTCATCAAGTCCTCGGATGTCTATTCTTTGAGCCCCTTTATTTGGCTTCTAGAAGACTGAAAAAAAAGGTTGTTTTTTAGAGTCGCTGTTGGGATAAATAGGCGTCGTCTCGATCCCTCATCCTCGTTGCATCCGCTGATTTATTTCGCCGCTGTATCTTGACCTAAATCCCGACCTGCCTACCTGCTTCTCTGTCGCACGCACACCAATATTCCGTAGACGAATCCATTCATACACACGCATAGACGCATTGTTCCCGACGATGTCTTCATCTGCAGCGCCCTCGCGCAATAGCCTTCCGATATCCTCATTTGAGGTGGAAAAAGCCCAAGCTGATGCCGCTGCGAAGCGAGCTGGTCTTTCGCTACACCCTAGCATCTACATTATGTATGTCGCTGCGGCAAACTATTACATGACAATACTAGCAGCGTTGTCCTTGGATCAAGAGATGTCTAACTGCTTATTCTTGTTGTTTTCTTTCTAGTGTATGGATGATTTGCTCCAATTCCACGATTCTCTTCAACAAATGGCTGCTCGACCGCAATTTTCGTATGTCTTTTCTTTCTACCCCTCGGACGCGTCATCTATCATCACCCCCTTCACTCTATACTTTCTCGAATTCGATCTAGAGGAATGGAAAGGCAACAAAAAAAGAAAAAGGGGGAGGAGCTGTAAACGATGCTGTTGTTCCCGCTGGCTGCCTTGTCCACCGCTCCTTCCCCCCCTTCGTGTCCGCTCTTACTAACCAAGTATGCTACCACAGGCTATCGTGAGTTACACTTTGCCCTTTCCCAGGGTCTTCATCCGAGCGACAACACACACGCCTGCAACTCGCGCTTTGCTGCCCTGCGCTCATCTCATCCACATAACCATATCCATTTAATGCTCGCCACTAACCTAGCCCGCCCCTTCTACAGCTATTATTCTCACATGCTGGCATCTGATTTTTGCGACGGGCTTAACACAGGTGCTTTCGCGCACTACCTCGCTTCTTGATGGTCGCCACAAGGTCAAAATGACCGGCCGTGTCTATCTCCGCGCTGTAGTGCCCATTGGTGTGTGCTACTGTGGCTCGCTGGTTTTCAGCAACATTGTGTACATGTATCTCAGTGTGGCCTATATCCAGATGCTCAAGTCTGTTGCGCCTTGCACTGTACTGCTCATCGGTTATTTCCTCGGCACTCAAAACCCTACTCTGCGCACGTGGATCAATGTCTTGATTATTACGCTGGGTGTAGCCATTACCAGTGTTGGCGAGCTACAGTTCTCTATGGCTGGTTTTATTTACCAGATGCTTGGCATTATATTCGAGGGCACTCGTCTAACCATGATCCAGATTCTGCTTTCCGGCGACGATTTCAAGATGGACCCTCTTGTATCATTGTACTACTTCGCGCCTGTCTGCGCCGTAATGAACTGCACTGTAGCGCTGTTCACTGAGCTCCCTTCCTTCAAAATGGAGGACTTGTGGGCAACTGGTATTGGAATGCTTTTTTTAAACGCTGGCGTCGCATCGACATTGAACATTGCATCGGTGTTTTTGGTAAGTCCCCTTCATTAGAAGCCTGTCTCGTTTGGCTTTGTTTCCTCGTTAGCTATTGGCCTTGTTGTCTGCATCTTATTTTTCGCGCTCTGACTCTGACTCCTCCGAATTATTAGATTGGCAAAACCTCAAGCCTGGTCCTTGTATTGGCCGGAATTCTCAAGGCCATTCTCTTGGTTGTATTGTCCGTTATAATCTGGGGTACCCCGATTGCCCCGTTGCAGATGATAGGCTACAGCATTGCGCTAGGAGGCCTGACTGTCTACTCCCTCGGCTTGGATCAAATTAAGACACTGATAATTGCCGGCGTGGCATACACTCGCGCCTTAGTTAGCGAAGAAGGCCGGATGTCGCCTTTGATGCGGCGGTCTGTGATTGTCTTTGTGTCGGTTATTTTCATGTTCTTCCTCATGTCGCATATGTTCCCTGCCGGAGCAGTTCCAGAGCCAGGACAGGTGAGCGGGGCAGCTGAGCAAGCCAGGGAAGAGACCAGCAAGACTGCCCGCAGCTGGTTTTCGTCGTTCGGATGGTAGTATGACAAACTATGAGGAAGGAGAGGACGATGAAAAGCACTATTACGGACTTGATGCAAATGATGCAGCCAATGTCGGGCGAAGCTGCCCGTGTAAGCATCTGCGTGTATTTGAGTATCAACCAGCGAGTGGGTGCACATGAGGGTGTTCTTGGGCGTGACCGACATGACGGGGCTGACTTTACTCTTCGTTTTCTTATATATACTTCATTCCCTATCTCTCTTGTCGTTGTTTTGCTCGAGGTTGCTGTTTTAGAGGTGTAATTGACTTGACGCCTAGTTGCCTGCCATCTGCCTCTGTAAGCATCACGGCGCTCTATTGTTATTTTCCTATAAACTATCCCTGCCTCGAATCCCATATTTGGCTAGCTTTGTGTGTTTCTCTGCATAGCTCACTATCATTGTCTCCTGTCCAAGCGCAAGGCGGAATGATGTGTCTCTCACGATGTCCTCTCGAGGCCTTTTCCCTCGTAATAAGGGCAGTAGCAGTTGTTGATTGGATGGGGGTGGACTTTTTCATGTTCCCTCTCGGGAGGGGTGGCTTTCAATATCTCCAGTCTTGGGACAAGGGAGCCATAACTGGAGGACTAGGGAGAGAAAGAGAGCATGAACAAAACAGCTGGCCATCTCTTTTCCCACTCACTGCTCCGAGCAGACGCAGGAAGGCTGGGCAGAGGGGGATGAGTGGGGGAAGTTGGCAGGTTCCCTTTCCAGACTGGAGAAGGGAGAGACCTTATGGAAACGAGGGCAAGTAGCTGCTCGGAACGAAGTGAACGCCGACAGCCCGGGCTGCATGCACCATGAAAACCAAGCAAAGAATAGACAGCAGGGACCGACATCTCTCCCGCCAGATTTGCGTTTTGTGGGAGGGGCGGGAATAGGTTCTTTCTCGCTCCTTGTGAAACCGAGCTTGCGGCATTACCTGCCTTCTTCGTTCATCCATATCAACCCATAGATCTACTAAATTGGCAACTCCCTTGTTTGAAGCAAGCAATTGCCAAAAAGCCATCAAACAAGAAAAGACATTTCTTTGTTCTCAACAAATGTCTCCTTCGCCGTCTTCCCCCTCTCATTTCTCTTTCTTTCTCTCCTAATCATATTTTCTTCGTCTTCTTTGGCATCATTCCGCTTCGCTAATCATTCTTTCTTATTGCTCCTTTTCTTTTCTTTTTTTTTCTTTATTTTTCTGCTGTTTCATACTTGCTCTTCTTCCAATTATTATATTTGATAAACTTCACAAATAGTCGTTACATTGTTCACTTTTCAATCTTCACTCTTCTCTTTTCTTCCATCTCTTTCTTGCTTCATGTTATTTTATTTCTCGCCTTCCCCCTCCGATAAGTGACCAACGACGCTGCTCGTGTTTGCTTTGTTGTATTTATTTCTATTTATATTCTTTTTGTCTGCAAATTGCACGCTAGCATCGGCCGATATTCACCTTTTTCCTCGCGTTCTTCAGTTGGCTCAGGCCCGTCTAACCGACAACAGGCCGGCTACTTGCGGCTACGTTCCTTTTCTGCTCTTATTCCTGGCTTTATCCCGCATCTTGTTTGCCGCTTCTATTTGCTACCCTTCTGTTCTTGTTCTTTCTCCCTTTCTGTTGGCCTGTTTCACATGCTTCAGGCGATGGGCTTATTCCGTGGTTTCCGTGAGGGGAGCAGTCTGACAGACCACATACACTCATCCCAACCAGCAAACATCCAGCCTATGTGCAATCAACGGGAGCAAACACCCGCTGCAGCTAGCACGGCTAGCGCCGCCAACAAAGCTGGCTACTGGAAAAACATGCAGGGTCCAAACATGTGGGCGAAACTAGCCATACCATGTCTAACCTTCGGCCGAACCCATCAACGTCTAATTGATGTGGAAAATGGCCAATCGGGACTAGATAGTGCGCTACGCAGAGAGGGTCTTACTTCGTGTATCGAGTGCTTTGGCGCTTCTATGTTTGCAGGCAAGTTTCTTGTTTCTTGTTTCTCGTTACTGTTCCTGCTGTTCCTGTTCCTGTTCCTATTTCTGTTCCCTTTATCTTTTTCTGTTATTGTTGTTGTTGTTGTTCGCACGGTTTCCCATGACGTCATCTAGCTAACAATGGCATGTGAAACGTCATCTACTTTATAGGATGGGGTTTTTATATCGCAAAAGAACGTCAACGCATTCGCCATCGGCTGGGAATCCCTGGCTCGAGATTTACCGATTTCACCGCATCATGTTTTTGCCCCTGTGTCGTGGTTCAAGAACATGAACGAACTGTGTTTGAACACTGCGTCGAAACCTCCATCATAACGCAACCTACACCGCCGCTGCCCATGACCCTAGGGGACCCTAACAATCGCTCGTCTTTCATTACCATTCCTGAAGCCATGTTTTCCAGTCCTCGAACATCCGACGTACCACAGTTGTCAATACCACATTTATACCCAGGTCCTCGCCATGTCATCTGTCAACTTTACGAGAGCGGCCAGAGCTCGTCAGAAGATGAGTATCTTGTCCAGGCCAAGGCTGACGCTGCTGCCATCATTGGCAATTTTGAACTTGACGACACCAATCGCAAATCTTTAACTCGCCTACCTATGCGTCGTGCTTTTAGCGCCACGGCCTCCATATCCACAATCGAGGAGGAAAGCTCGGATGATACAATTGCAGTGGGAGTTCCTTCTCGTGACACATGGCCCAATAGCCGATCCGACAATGCTATAGGTATGAGCAAGGGCAGATCTCATTTGCAACATGGCAAGATGCCGCTGTTGCAAAGAAAGTCGAATTTCACTTCGTCAAGCTCTCTACGCCGCCCGAATTCTGCTTCCGATGGAGCAGCACGTGCCTCCCGACGTACGGCACCTAGTGACCAAGAATTCGGCCAGTTCAAATTGATAGGCCGGCCCCGCAACTGGTCCCCCCTGAATCGCGACAGTGACAAGGCAGCGCGCCTCAACTTCCTGGATGACCAAAACCGCGAATCAAGCAATCAGAGTGACCGTGATCGAGAGGCTGCAAGTGGTATGTCACTTCGCCTACACAATGTTCGTCGTCGATGGCATAAGCATGTTGGAGCCATCTCAGAGCCAAGATGGTCGTTCGATGAGATGAGGGACTTGAGCAAGCGGAGTGGAGCTCGAGCAGCCACGGAGGGCAATGCAGAGCACTACCATTCACGCGGCAGCCGGTCTGCCTCGCAAAAAATACCATGCGATTTGCCTCTGCAGGTTAACTCTTCTACTTCCAGCTCTAATGGATCCTTGGAATTTTCATCGGCACGAGGCTCGTTTGGACCCGGTGTGAAGTCATTTGACGGCGGTGCATCAAGTACGGGTGGTGGTAGCGAGACAGGTAATGGCTTTAGCACAAGCAAAAGCCAGAGTCAAAGGTTGAGCTACGGCCAGCGACTGAGCCATACCTACCACAGTCAAAACCAAGGCCATACCCAAAGCTATAGCAAAAGCGCTACCAACAGTGACACAACGAACAGCAGTGAGTCCGCTATCCAGTCCAGGACCCCATCCCACTCTCGTTCTGTCTCAGACACGCCCAGAGCACGTAGTCTGCCAGATATGGGCATGGCAGTGGAAGATGGGGCATATCTACGTAAGATGCGGGTAGCACGGTTCTTAGCGCACTGAGTACGTGCGAATGAATACGTGTATGGCCATGAAATGAAAGCAGAGATGGACTTTGTGTCTTCCTTGAGATCGTGAGGGGAAAAGGGTTATGGAAGACAAAAGAGAAGAAAAAAAAATGTCTAGGACAGCACTTGTCTGCCTTGATAGATATACGGTTATTGTTACTTGTTAGATACCACTTATTGATTATAAATTTCATTTGAAGGTGTTATATTCGACTTTGTTTAGAGTTTACAGGGGAGGGCAGGGTGAGAGAAATGCATGCAGAGAAATGGGGGAGTATAACAACATGATGGAATATGAGAGGGCGAGCTGTTGGCATAGCAAACAAAAGGAGAAAGAATTGAATAGAAACAAGGTATCAACAGCGACGACAAGGAAACCAAAACGGACGCACAAAGAGAAGAAGGAGTAAAATATAACAAGGCAAATAGAAGGCCAAAGTCGGAAAGAAGAAGAAGAAAAGCGATGGTTGAGTTTCAGTCCAAAAAAACAAAAGTAAACAAAGAAGAAGAAGAAAAAAAAAGAGCTTCTTTTTATTCTTTTTATTGTGTTTAGAGTTTCTTTCTCCTTTCTCCTTTCTTGTCTGATCTTGTTTTCTTTATTTTGTCGTTGGGTTTGTACCTAGCAGTTCTGGTATAGTAGTAACGGCTCGCCGACGTTTTCGATTTCGGGAATGGTGCACTTTAAGTCGAAGGCTTTGGACAGGACGATTTTGAAGATCTAGACATGGGGGAGGAAAAAGAAATTGCAGATTAGCAAGTGGATCGGGGAAGACAATGGGCAGTACAAAGAATCTCACCTTTTGTACGTTGATGCTATGGCTGGTGCTGCTGAATATAAGAGCAGCACGCATTGCCTTGGCGAAACGCCGGGCCTGAATTCAAGACAAGGTGTTAATAAAACAACAAACAACGTAAAATAAGATAATGGATATGCAGTCGAGTCAAGCTACAGAGGCAGGCGACAACTCTCTTTCACAGACGCGATACAGCATATTACTGTATCATCCCAAGATAAAGACAAGTAACTCACCTGGTTGGAAATCTCTTCCTGTTCCTCGCGCGGGAAGTTGACGAAATGATCATACTTTGTGCCCACTAGAATCGGAATGGCGGTCTTGTTGAACCCCCGGCCCTGCCGGTACCACTCCTTAATGCTGTTGAGCGTACTCTTGCGCGTTAGGTCAAACATGAAGAGAATGGCCACAGCATCATTGCACACGAGCGGCAGCATGTTGACGAATTCGCGCTGACCACCAAGATCCCAGATGGAAAATGTGATTTCCGTGTTGCGGATGCTGATAGTCTTTTCCATAAAGTTGACGCCCAGCGTCTGGATATAGTCCTCGTCCCAGCTGCCCTCAACATATTTGACCATCAGACTAGTTTTTCCAATCTGCGCATCGCCAACCATGCCGACCTTGATAACTACATGGTCGCGACGAGCCTGCTCGGCAGCAGCAGCAACAGCGGCGGCAGAGGAGGACGAAGATGCAGAAGCGCCGGCTGGGGGGCGAGATTGGTAGTCGTATGATGACGAGGGGTGTTGTGCGTGCTGGCTTTGAAATTGTTGGTGTTGTTGGTGGTGTTGTGAGGTATGTGATGATGTCTGGTGCCCTGCGAGTCCTGAGGATGGCCGTGATGACGGCTGCTGGTGTATGTGAGATTGCGACTGTGAGTGGGAGGAGTTGGGCCGATATTGAGGCTGTGAGGCCGACATGTTTTGGTCTAGGGATGTGGCCGAGTAGCGGTCGACGAGATCTTCAGGGCTATGGTTGTTGTTGTTGTTGTTGCTGTTGTTGTTATTGCTGCGGGAGTGATCGAGCTGTGGTGGGACAGCGTCGCCAAAGTTTTGGCTGTAATGATGGCCGGTAGACGGCCGCGACGAAGGAGCCGAATATGAGACTGGGTGGTAAGGGATAGAGGCTGGCGAAGGCGAGTCAGCAGCAGACGGGGAGGCGTTGTCGGGATCAACAGTGGCAGCAGGGGGGCCGGCAACAAGAGCAGCAGAGTTGGTAATAGTGTTGTCTTCGGGAGCAGCCTCGGTAGAGGTGTAGAGCGGCTGCTGAGGGTCCATGATGGCCACAACGGTAGTAGAACGAGACAGAGTAGAAAGAAGGGAGGAGGTGAAGAAAACGCCAGGGTTGAAATTGAAGACCAAGCCAAAAGTCCAAGTCGGAGGGGACAGGGCTTTGCCTGGATTGAGGGTAGGGTTATCGTCGGTTTGTTCGCCTGTTGGTTGGTTGGTTGGTTGAAGGGGAGAAGGGGAGATGGAGAGAGGAAGAGGGAGAGAAGAAGAGGGAGAGAGGAAGAAGGAGAGACTGGGCTGGAACGAAGAAGCAGAGAGACGGAAAGGGCAGATTCAAGAAAGAAGCAAGAAAATCCGAAGCCCAAGATGTGACTGTAGTGTAATGCAAGAAGTGGATTTTTAGTTTGATTAAGAGTGACAAAAGAGTGACAAAAGAGAAGAAAAAGAAGTCAGAAAGGTGTCGCGGACTTTGAAGCGGGGAAGGAAAAAAAGTAGGGAAAAAAGAAGAATTATTTCAAGTGAGCGTGAAGAAGAAGAACAAGAAGAAGAACAAGAAGTACAAAAGGAAGAAGTGCTTAGTTTCAAGGTGACGACACGAACCACGAACAAAGTGACGATCGTGAGCAAGAAAAGAGATCCAAGAGAGAAACAGACGCCGCAATCGATGATATCAACAAAGATAAAGTGACAAGAAGTAGAGTAGTAGGACGGGGCTGATGAGGAGCATTTAAGCCTTGCCCTCTCTGGTCTCCAGCACTATCGAGCCGGCTTCCAGCACTGAGGTACCCTATAGCCAGCGCCGCACAGTGAGGGAGCTGCGCTATAAACGAGGGGCTTATAGGCTGCAGCCCTACAGCGAGCTACAGCTTACTGTGAGCGCTGCTCGCTTCCTCTCCGGCTGGCGCCTGCAAACGCCTCGGCCAGCCAATCAAACCGCATGAAAACTCGAGCTGGGGAAATTTATGCTGGCTGCCGTGGGTCTCCGTTTTTTTCTTTCTTTGCTTTCGTTTCACAGCCAGGGCATTAGAAGAGCCGCCGAAATAAGCAGGAACGCGGGCAAGAAAAGCCGCCCCTCTTTTACTACCTTGGCTATTTGTTTGTTTACTTTGTTCTTGACAAGGCTGCCCTGCGGGCTCGTCTGCACATGAACATGCTTGCTGCCCTTGACGCAGCTTCGTTTTTGTCTTCCTCCATAGTTGAAGCCTGGATGCAAAGCGGCCGGCTGGTGATGTCATTTGCTAGACCGCTCTGTTCAACTGGCTGCATTATTTAGCTGCCTACCACCTACTGCCTACCGCCTACCGCCTACCACCTACCGCCTACCGCCTACCGCCTACCGCCTACTGCCTACTGCCTACTGCCTACTGCCTACTGCCTACTGCCTACCACCTACCACCTACCACCTACCACCTACCACCTACCACCTACTAAATCCTTACTTATTGATGCTTCTCCCCCACAAAAGTGCCACTCACAATCCACCTCTCTTTCCTCGGGCAAGTACCTGCAAACAGCGGCTCCATTTTTTTTCATTCCCATTTTTTCCCTCCTTGTAAGAAGCCGTAGAAGAGCTGCGAAAAGCTGTGCATAGCTGCTATCTAGGCTCTAAAATACAGTGGGTAGGCAGGCCGTTGCAGGGCCGTCTAACCGCACTGAATATTCTTTCCCCTCCACTGCCTTTTTCTCTGCTACGATAACGCAGACAGACACTCACTATCCCACCCAGCACAAGCCACGATTCGCCGGTCGGCCACTATCAAGGATTCCTTCAAGGATTGTTTTCCGAGTGTCCAACTATTCCCGCTTCTTCTTTCTCATCATCAGCATTCTGTTCTTCTTTCTTCTTCTTCTTCCCACTCTAGCCCCTCCTAATATCATCTCCCTCGCTGCCCGCTTCCCTTTATTACAATGGCCTCCATCATCCGGTCCCTTCCTGTCGCCCGGGCCTTTGCCTCCGCCGTCCCCAGAGGGACTGCCCGGCCTGTTGCCATTGCCGCCAGCCGCTATGCCTTTTCAACTTCTAGGATCGGTATGTCTTCCGCCTCCCGTTCCCTGCCCCGCGTCTTTCGTCTCTCTGGCCTCCAGCCTACAACCCCCTCATCCTCATGTGCTAACCCCGATCTCCCTTTCTTGCTCCTTAGCTCTCGAGAAGCGCTACGCCAAGGACCACGAGTGGGTCGATCTTGACCTCGAAAAGAAGACCGCTGTTATTGGAATCAGCGAGTATGCCGCGGAGAAGTTGGGCGATGTCGTCTACGTCGAGCTGCCCGAGGTCGGCGCTGAGCTCAAGGCTGGTGACACCATGGGCGCCGTCGAGTCGGTCAAGTCCGCATCCGATATCCTCGCTCCTGTCAGCTGCCGTGTCGTGCACGTGAACACTACCCTCGAGGACAAGCCCTCTACCATCAACCAAGCCCCCGAGGATCTTTCAGGTGGCTGGATTGCCAAGGTTGAGTTGGACGATGCTTCTATCAAGAGCTTCAATGAGCTGATGAGCTTTGCCGACTACGACAAGTTTACCCAAAGCGGCGACCACTAAAGCGGCATATTTACGGGCATTGGGACCATGCGATTCTACCCCATTGTCGTCGTCGTATCTTGCTTCTTCGCCACCTCTCAACCTTCGTCTCTACCCCTCCCTGCCTGCGCATCGATTACTCGGAAGCCTTGTTCAACACTCCAGACAGCTTTGTTACTCTTACCTGATACCTCGCCCTCATCTATGTACCATCTCATGCTCTTTTCTTATTTTTTCTTCTTTTCTCTTTCTCTGTGGTACCTACATATATGACAGGGCATCGCCAAAAATAAAAAATAAAACTGCTTTCAACCACCATCTATAGTGACTAGTCACCCACCCCCACCACTAATTTTCGGTCATGTGATTCTTACTGTGTCATTCCTCGACCCCATGTCTAGTAGACCATTCCGTTAACGTTTTTATTGTTCTCTTCCTATTCTTACATGCCGTGCCGTGCCCTCCGTGAAAATGTTGACGTCATAACAGACGACCGTCCTTATGCTTTGACCTTGCCTTGGCCTTACGCAGTCGCCGTTGTCGTTACCGGCGTGTCTACGTTCTTGACGGGGGCAGTGTGCTTCAGCGCATTAATGCCCTCTAGAATCCTGTCCGCACCCATATCCGACAGCTGTCTGGCAATATCGTTGCCAAATGCATGTGCATCTTCCACCGTCTTGATCTCACGTTTTTCATCTGCATCCACCGCTTCGCTGCCATTTGGCCGAACGACGGTCGCCTTGACACGCAGAACATGGCCTCCGCCAATCCAAGATGTCTCTACACCAATTGGCACGCTGCAGCCGCCCTCTAGAGCCCGCATCACGCTGCGCTCTGCCGTGCAAGCGAGCCGTGTCTTTTCGTGCTGGATGCCGACTAGTAGCTGCGCGATGCGCTCGTCGCCCTCCCGAGCCTCGACACCAATAGCGCCCTGTCCTACCGCGTGTAGCACGCCCGCACTTTCGCTGTCGAGATACTGCGCGATGCGCCCGCCGTAATCCATGCGCAGCAGACCAGCAGCGGCTAGGATAATTGCTGAGAACGGGCCAGAATCGTCATCAAGCTTGCGCAGCCGCGTCTGGATGTTGCCACGCACATCGGCAAATTCCAGTCCCTGATAGCGCCGCTTCAGCTGGGCAATGCGTCGGATCGAGCTAGTGCCCACCACGCTGCCAGCGGGCAGATCGGCCAGCGACGTATACTGAGTGCCGAGCGAGGCCTTGAAGACGACCACGTCGCGCGGGTCTTCGCGCTCAGTGATGCAGGCCAGAGTGAATCCGGCAGGGATAGTAGTCGGCATATCCTTGAGCGAGTGTACGATGAAGTCGACTTCATTGGCAGCTAGCATGGCTTCAAGCTCATTGGTCCACAGGCCTTTGCCGCCAAAATTGTACAGCGCCGTCACTTGGTCCTTGTCGCCAGCTGTAGAAATGCTGTTGACGCGGAATTCATGGTCGGGGTGGAGTTTCTGTAGGGCTTGGATGACGAGGTCGGTTTGTTTGAGGGCAAGCGCCGATTTGCGACTGCCAATATTGATGATTGTAGGCTGAGACGGGGCCGACATCGTGTGTGCGTGCAGAAAGGAGGGGGAGGGGTATATGGTTATTAGGCGAAGGCTGCTTAATGAAGCCCAGTGAAATCTGTCTTGTGATCAAATGCTACCAGTGACTTAGCGTCAGAGTTTTCCGATTGCGTGGCGCTCTTTCCCTGGGAACTTGGAAACTACAGTTTTGATAGCAAGTAGTTGCAAGGTTGAAAATATGCCGGTGATATTTTTGGATCTTCTCAAACAAAAAAAATGGATACCGAAAAACGAAGCCGTGATTAGAGCTGCGGAGTTGTTGCCTTGTGTCTGGACTTCCGCGGCCGCAGAGAGCAGCATGTAGCGGGGCACTAGTAAAGGACTGTGCGGAAACGAGGGCTGATGCTATTAGCACCGTGCAAAGTAGAAAGTAGCATCTGATAAGGATTTGATCAGCATCAGAACCCTGCTTATCAATCAGTTGTCAAAGTGGCTCCATCACCACTTGTTTCTGTTATTTTTTGTTTGCATTTGGCAGGATGTTTGAGAAGGCAGCAGCTTCTTAGAACTTGTTTGTAATAATTACGTTTTCGGTCGTGCCTCTGAATTGAATATCCTGATATTCCCACGTGTTACTCTTCACTAGCTTACGTAGCTATAGTTGGAGTAGTGTCAATTCATGTAACGTAAGCGGGGGGAAGACAGTCGTACGGAAACATGCAAAGAATGGCCGGTTCTGTCAGAGGCTCCATAGACCCCCAATGAGTCGAAAAACTGCGATGGGGTGAAGACCCTCGATTCTTGGCTCCCCCCCCCCCTCTTTCTTAATGCGCCATTTCATGCTGTTGGCCCTTCACCGTCCACTGTTCCCCCCTAACCTCCTAAGCGACCGTCATACTAGATGTCACCACCATAGACTCACGCCGTGCTGATATACTGCGTTTTGCTTAAACCGTATTATTTTCTCTGGTCCCGCTGAACCATGTCTTGGGCAGTTGGCAGACCAGTAGCTCTCTTGAGCGTTGGGTCTGTTTCGGCCCTAGACTCGTCTATCTGGAGGGGAGCTTGGTGCCTAGGTAAGATACTACAGTGGCTACAATGGCCACAGTGTGCATGGAAGTACTTCGAATGGAATCGCTGATTTGCTCGCTCTGCAGCTTTGAGACAAAATCGCATGCTTGTGTCTCCTCCAAGGTGTCATTGGCAATCAACTGCTTCATCGACGTTCTCTTCTAAAGTCGCAAGTCCTGTGTCGTCGGACGGGCCAAGCCTCTTCTTCTTAAGGCACATGATACGTGCGAATGCAGCCTTGGCTCGCTCGAACTCTACTAAAGCCACTTCTTGTGCTTCTATTTCCGCTTCCGCTTGGTATTCGTCTTCTTCACAATCTGCCCCTGTCTCGTCCACCCCATACAGCGCCCTTACTGTCGGTGTGCCCGCTGAAATCTACCCTGAAGAACGCCGCGTAGCGGTTGTCCCTGCCAATGTTGCTGTTCTGCTGAAAAAGGGCTTTGCGCATGTCATCATCCAGTCTGGGGCCGGGGCTCTCGCTGGCTTCCCCGACTCCGCTTATCTAGCTGTGGGAGCAACTATTGTCGCCGAACCCAGCTTAGTATGGAAGAATTCCGATATTGTCCTCAAGGTCCGAAGTCCTAGCCTAGACGAAGTGTCACACGTGAAATCCGGTCACACCATATTGTCCTTTGTCCAGCCCGTCCAGAACAAAGCGCTAGTGGATAGGATCGCCGCCCAGAAAGCCACGCTCTTTGCCATGGACATGGTCCCGCGCATATCCCGTGCCCAGGTATTTGATGCCCTTAGCTCAATGGCTAATATCGCCGGGTACAAGGCTGTTCTCGAGGCTTCCAATACGTTCGGCCGCTTTCTGACTGGCCAAGTAACAGCTGCCGGCAAAATCCCACCCTGCAAGGTACTGGTTATTGGCGCAGGCGTAGCAGGGCTCAGTGCTATTGCTACCGCTCGCAGAATGGGCGCCATAGTTCGCGGCTTTGATACGCGACCGGCTGCCCGCGAGCAGGTACAATCTTTAGGGGCCGAGTTTATCGAGGTTTCGGTAAAGGAAGATGGCTCTGGTGCTGGCGGCTACGCCAAAGAAATGTCCAAGGAGTTCATTGAGGCTGAGATGAGACTGTTTGCTGATCAGGCTCGTGAGGTTGACATCATAATCACAACAGCGCTTATTCCTGGCCGCCAAGCGCCGCTCTTGATTACGAAGAGCATGTTAGACGTTATGAGGCCCGGATCTGTGATTGTGGACTTGGCCGCTGAGGCTGGGGGCAACTGCGAGGCCACTGTAGCTGGGAGTCTATCCGTCTACAACGACGTCAAGATCATTGGTAAGCATCGGTATTCCTTACGCCTGTCCTGTTCCACCGCTAATCTAGATATTGCATGCTTCCAGGCTACACTGACCTGCCTTCACGTCTCCCCACACAGTCTTCGACACTATACTCCAACAACATCACCAAACTGCTTTTATCCATGGCGCCCATGAACAAGCACTTTGGCATTGACCTCGCCGACGAAGTTGTCCGTGGGAGCATCGTGACTCTCAATGGCGAAATTATGCCGCCTCCTGCCCCGCACCCAGCCCCTTCTCCTAAAAGACCTGCGGCATCTTGTACTGATGCCCCTTCTACAGTTTCCGCTCCTGCTATCACTCCTTTGCGCAAAACAGTACGTGAAGTCGGTGCTATTACGCTGGGCATGGCCGCTGTTTTGAGCCTCGGTAAGGCTACTGATCCGGTCTTTATGGGTAACGCCATGGTCTTTGCGTTAGCATCGTTGATTGGCTACCGTGTGGTATGGGGTGTGACACCAGCACTTCACTCACCTCTAATGAGTGTTACCAATGCCATCTCGGGCATGGTCGGCATTGGGGGGTTGTTTGTGCTAGGAGGGGGATACAGCCCGGAGACAGTGCCACAAGCACTAGGTGCGGCATCGGTGCTTTTGTCATTTGTAAACATTTCGGGTGGCTTTGTCATCACAAAGCGCATGCTTGACATGTTCAAACGTAAGCTGTATAGTTTCCCTGCTCGCAATGCCGCGCTTCTACTAAGCCTTATTTAACGCAATGTTCCGCCCCTATAGGCCCAACCGATCCCCCCGAGTATCCGTACCTCTACGCCATTCCCGCTGCTCTTTTTGGTGGGAGTTTTCTCATGGCAGCATACTCCGGAGCAGCTGGCCTAGTCCAAGCTGGGTATTTGATTAGCTCAGTGCTATGTATCGGCTCGTTGGCCGGCCTGGCTTCGCAGGCTACTGCAAGAATGGGCAGCATGCTGGGAATCCTGGGAGTTGCCTCAGGCGTCTTGGCTTCGCTGTTGGCTGTCGGATTTACGCCCGAGGTTTTGACTCAATTTGGCGTACTAGCGTCAGTTGGGGCTGTGATTGGTGAGTATTATCACATAGCATTACAACTCTGCTGTGTTGGTGTTGGCTAACGGTTTCGCTAGGACTGCTCATTGGCAAGCGCATCACTCCAACTAACCTTCCTCAGAGTGTTGCTGCACTACACTCTGTTGTTGGTCTAGCAGCCATGATGACAAGCATTGGCAGTGTCATGTCTGGGATTGATCATGCTACCGGCCTTCACTTGATCACAGCCTACCTTGGCGTTCTTATTGGTGGGTTCTCACTTAGCTCACATTACCCTTATGATCATTAGCCCACAGTGTACTAACAGACAGGCGATACCACACTTTAGGCGGAGTCACATTTACTGGCTCTGTTGTGGCCTTTATGAAGCTTGCCGGCCGCATGTCTTCCAAACCGATACGCCTGCCTGGAAAACACCTGATTAACAGCACTTTGCTCGGCACTAACATGGCAACTATGGGTGCATTTTTGACGCTGGCACCTGGGTCGCCCGCAATAGCGGCTATGGCTTTGGGAGCCAATGCTTTGCTCTCGTGTATTAAGGGAGTGACTACCACGGCATCTATTGGAGGTGCTGACATGCCGGTGGTAATTACGGTGTTAAACGCTTATAGTGGCTTTGCACTAGTTGCCGAGGGCTTTATGCTAGACAATCCGCTGTTGACTAGTGTTGGGGCCTTGATTGGCGTGTCAGGCTCAATCCTGTCGTATATTGTAAGCGAACTAACAAACCACTTTACTCCAACCTATAGGGGCTGACCCGCTTTGACCACAGATGTGCACCGCTATGAATCGCTCACTAGGAAATGTCCTCTTCGGTGGCATGGCACATTCTATGCCGCAATCTGATTATAAGATCGAAGGGGCTATTACCAAAACTAGCGTTGGCGATGTAGCTGATGCTCTTGTTGGCGCTGAGAACGTCATCATCATCGTTGGCTACGGCATGGCCGTTGCCAAGGCACAATACTCAATCAGTGAGATTACGCGCATGCTGCGCTCCAAGGGCATCAACGTGCGATTTGCCATCCACCCGGTAGCCGGCCGAATGCCCGGCCAGTGCAATGTGCTGCTGGCTGAGGCAAACGTGCCGTACGACATCGTGCTAGAGATGGATGAGATCAATGACGACTTTAGCAGCACAGACATCACGCTGGTTATCGGGGCTAATGATACAGTAAATCCAATTGCGCTAGAGCCAGGTAGCCTGATTGCTGGGATGCCAGTGCTGCATGCGTGGAAGAGTAAGCAGGTTGTTGTCATGAAGCGTGGAATGTCTAGCGGATACGGTGAGTGACCAAATGTTCTCAAGCGAGAGACGCCGCAAGTACTGACAGGCCATGTATAGCCGACGTGCCAAACCCTATGTTCTTTATGCCAGGAACACAGATGTTGTTTGGAGATGCCAAGACATCTTGTGACGGTAAGCAGAGAAACACCTTGGTGCGCGTGAGTCTTTGGTGCCAGAAGCTAACAATTAAACCATGAGTAGCTCTAAAGGTAGCCGTAGAGAGCAAGCTTAGATAGCATATATGGGGGTTAACTAAGCCTGTCTGCAAGTTAATACGTAATGTAATACAATACATGCACTCCATAACGCATGCTACAATGGATATGCACGGGAATCAAGTGAGCCAATTGGCAGCGTTGTGTTTGATCTTGGTCTGTACTAAGATTCTGTCTGGTGTTCGTTCTATACGCGATATCACAGCGTGTCTGTTCTTTGTGGGCTCGGCGCGGCTCAACCATGATTTATGTGATGACAGTGGGCGTTGCAACTCGGCTCATTTACCGTCTATCAGCGACCTTGGGCTCCCAGGCCGAGAGCTTAGGTACAGTGCTAAATATAAAGTTAGCGGGGGAAACAGACCACAGTTCCCAGTAGGAGCATTTTGATGCCCGGGGCTTGACGACTTACGTGCTGTACGGTTTGTAGGCGCCCGGCGTCGCTGTAAGGTTGATAATCGACTCAGGGCGCTCCCATTTGCGCACCTTGGTTTGCAGTAGTGCGTCCTGTGTGGGGGGTTGATCAACCGCGTAGGAGATCCAGGCGTGCCAGCCGGGCTCGATGTGACCACTATCAAGGTGAAGACCAGTGTTAATTTGACATACAGAGAGAGGTCAGGAGGGGAGAAGCTTTTGATTCAAGTTGGAACGTTGAAAGCGACTGCCGATTGTCGGGGGGGGTTATGTTCAACATACGCATCGTAGTCATGCTTCTTGTAATCAACCCAACGGGTACGGACTATACGCAGGGTTAGAGATTCATCTTGTTCTGCAGCTGACGTTTAACGGGTGGCCGGCTCTTACGGGGGAGTTCCTCGTTGTTTTCGTAGTACTTGTTACCGAACTTGTCGGTGCCAATCAGCTGGCCATACTTGGTGTCACCTATTTCGTTTCGTCAGTAATGCACTCCTGGTAGTATTTACGGGTTAAGGGCCAGTCGCACCAATGTACTAGTAGTGGGAAGCCCGTCGAAGGGCGTCTAGAGGTTAGCCTGCGGTTGGCACCAAGACTCTCAGCAGCAAAAGCTGCCGAGACAAGAACGAATGGATCGACTTTACCATCATCTGGATAACATATTGCTGTACGCAGGGAAGAACGACGGTTAGCTTTGTGATCGACAACACGTCTAGGTAGCTTAAAGCCTGCAGACAAACCTTGAAGCCAATCTTGCGCAGATTGCTGAGCGTTCTCGTGATTGTTGACATCGCGACTAGAAAGCGACAGAAGGGGCGCTCTAAGCAAGAAAAATAAATAAATAAGAAAGGAGCGAGAGTGCGTAATTGTAAACACAGCGTTGCAATTGAAGCTTTCTCCAGGCTCTAAAAGTATCGTGAGCTTCGCCAATGCATATCAGCCGGGTGTGCTGGCTAAATATCGGGTAATTCCGTGACGATCCACGGCAGAATATACTGCTTTTATGGAGCAACTTTATAGTGGATTCCATTCCTTGTATCACCAAAGCCCAAGTGCTGGCTTCCCTATATCAAGTAAACAAGCGGCTCTTCTAGATCTAGTGGTTCTCCTCTCCCCACGCACCTATTAATATCCATTCGTCATGTTTCAGGGCCTTAGACGGTGCACGCCTCGACTTTGCGGGCAGGCTCGCCAGTTATCTCTCCGATCGACCGTGCATCAACCGCAATGCCGTATGTATTCTTCGGCTAACGGCTCGGCCTCACCGGTCTCCGCGGATGCAGCGGCCGGTTGCTTGGGTGCTGGAAGTGTGGTACCAATAGTCAATGAACTAGACCGGATTGCGCCGTCGTTTAACATAGATGGCTCGCAAATCCAGGTTATTCAGTCGCCGGCTGAGTTCTACCAGACCCTTAAGGTAAATAGATGTCGAGTCTCTGAAATGACATAATTCTGGCTGAGTGTTCCCGTGGCTAACGATCCAACAGGACAAGATTCTCTCGGCCAAGCACAGGGTCTTTCTCTCAACCTTGTACATTGGCAAGTCCGAGCGTGACCTGGTACGTAAACTTGTTGCCTACTTTCGCTCTTACCACTAGCTAAATTAGCTTTTGCTCCCCTAGATCAACACTATCCAAACTGCCCTACGCACCAACCCAGAGCTTCAAGTCAGCATCCTGACTGACGCCCTGCGAGGTACACGGGAAGCGCCACAGGCCTCGTCAGCGTCACTACTTGCACCGCTAATCAGCGAGTTTGGCGCTGACAGAGTCGAGATCCGCATGTACCACACGCCCAACTTGACTGGCCTGCGCAAAAAGCACATCCCCAAGCGCATCAACGAGGGTTGGGGACTGCAGCACATGAAGCTCTACGGCATGGACGATGAGATTATCCTGTCAGGGTAAGTTTCGGCTGCAATTGAAACTGCTTAACTTGACGCTCTGCTACTCATGCTGACTAATCCATAGCGCCAATTTGTCTATGGACTACTTTACTAACCGCCAAGACCGCTACCACCTATTTTCATCCAAACACATCACGGAGTACTTTAGCAAGTTACACCATGCCGCCTCATCGCTTAGCTACTTGATCAAGCCTAGCCATGACCCTGCTGGCTTTGAGATGGTGTGGCCCAACACCAGCCCGGCACCGGTGGAGAACCCTACTGCATTTGTAGCCCATGCGACGTCTATTTTGACCCCTCTAATATCTCTATCCCCAACCGCAGCGGCCCAGCAAAAGCCAACTCTCCAGAACACACGTGTGTACATGCTTTCGCAAATGTCACAATTGCTCCAACCTGATTCCTCCACCGAGCTCCCCGCGATCACGCACATTCTGCAAACTCTCTCACGTCCAGAGTACGCACAATCCTCGTGGACATTCACTGCAGGATATTTTAACCCAGCACCATCGCTGACAAAGCTGCTACTTGGCTCGGCCTCTAAGAGTGGCACTGTCATCACAGCCTCGCCCCACGCCAACGGCTTCT
This sequence comes from Ceratocystis variospora, assembly GCA_038407165.1. Taxonomy (NCBI): domain Eukaryota; kingdom Fungi; phylum Ascomycota; class Sordariomycetes; order Microascales; family Ceratocystidaceae; genus Ceratocystis; species Ceratocystis variospora. The sequence continues at coordinate 34,577 of JAXHKN010000024.1, forward strand.
TTCAGTCCAAGGGTATCTCTGGCATGTTGCCTGATGCCTACACCTACCTAGCACGGCGCTTCCTCCGAGCTGTTCACACAGCAGGCCGAGATTCATCAATCACGCTCAAGGAGTGGCGTCGTGGCTGTGTCACTAAACCGGATGGTTGGACATATCACGCCAAGGGCCTCTGGGTAACGCTACCTGGGGACAACAACCCAGCCATCAGCATTGTGGGTAGCTCCAACTATACCAAGAGGAGCTACTCGCTGGATCTGGAAGCCGGGGCATTGATTGTTACACGTGATGAGGAGCTGAAGCGAAAGTTAGGCTGTGAGCAGCAGTGGCTACAGGAATATGCGTCCAAGACTACGGTAGATGATCTGGCAAAGCCAGAGAGACGCGTAGGCATCCATGTTAGGTTGGCTATGTGGTTTGTACAGGCTGTGGGAGGGGCGTTGTAAGTGACTAGAGGACAAGTCGAAGACGGTCGACAACCGCCGTGTATTTTATATCTGTATTATCATTCCCGCATTGCATTTCATTAGATAGTATGTCTTAACCCTACATTTTGTGTAATCTTCGATATCGAGCATCAACACAGCATCATCACAGGAACCAGCGTAAGGGCATTGATAAAACACAAAGGGGGGGGGGGGAGTCAAACTATAGGAATACATATAATGTACAAGGAGCAGTAATGAAGGCCATGCTGCAGCATAGGCCTGTCCCTTTCTCGTTCTCTCAGCCACAGCTTCAGCCACATCTGCCTCACCGTTTGGTCCAGCCACGACCATTTGACAGACCACGAATGCGCTTTGTGTACTTCCAAAGGTGGCGGTACTTGGGGCCTTGGCGCTTAGCTTCCCAACCACGGGCCTTGCGACGAGGCTTGAGCGAGTGCACCCGGACTCTGCGGAACACCTGGCCGAGGCCGTCGTACTTGTTTCGTTCCATGACAGCTGCCATGTTCTCATCCCACACAGTGCGGAACATGTTGAAACCAATGGGTGTGCAGCCAGTCTTAGAATTGAAGCTCTTGACGCTGAAGTCAAGACGCTCAGAATACTGCTCCTTCAGCTTTGTCGTATCCAGAGGCTCGAGGCCTGGCTGCTCCAAAACCACAACAGCTAGGCGGTGGTAGGGCGCACCTTCATGGGCATAAGGTGCCATCCACGGCTGCACAAGCTGGGAGGGGTCACGGATGTGCCAGAGTGGCAGCGATGAGACAGTGGGGTCGAAGGGAATGTTCACGGCCAGGAAATGGCATCGCTTACGGTAGCTATCGCTCTCGACATCAGGAACATCCAAATCGACCACGGCTACGGAGAGCAGGCGTGGACCCGGGTTGAATAGCTGCACGTTGAGACGCACGGGGTGTTCGCTAACAGCACTGTTGACGATGGCACCAGACTGGATCTTCTTGCGGTGAAAGTGCATAAGCACTGAGGCCGTAGGATCCAGCTTGGGAAGCATGTCAGGGACAATGTTGAACTGTTTGATGCGCTGCATTGTGACGAGATATTCGTACGAGCGCCACTTGCGGTGAGCCAGGTAGCGGTAGATGGGCTTGTTCATGTCGCCTACAGTAGAGGAGCGTGTTAGCCTTTCCACATCTTTTTTTTGTTTGTTTTTCATCTTCTTTTGCGTCTCAATTGAGGGATAACTCACCCTCGCCGTCTTCCGATCTTCGACGCACCACTGGGTCATTGATATCTACCAGGATCTGAAGCTGATTCACTCTCTTCCGCAGGCTCTGTAGCCTGAGATCACAGCTAGCTTTGCCCTTCTTAAACCTGCTTCCATCGCTCTGCTCCAGATGTGCAATAAGCTCAGTCTTCTCCTTCAGCTCTTCAATCTTTTTCTCACGGTCGGCCTTGAGAATTTTGCGAGCCTCCTGGAAGCATTGGAACGGCAGCTGCTCAAACGGCAGATTTTGGCTAGTGCGGATAGCCATACGACGGCGACGAGAGCCAATTGGGGGCTTGCCGGCCTTTTGTAGGGCTAGCTCAGCAGCCCGGCCAACAGCCGTGTTGGGGTCAAGCTGGGCAGGGTCAAGCTGGGCAGCCGGTGCGGCATCCGTTGCCTGACCGGTCGGGGCCGTGGGAGCATCGGAGCGGGTAGCAGCAATAATTGAGAATGGCCGAATAGCCAATTTCATAGGGCCATTTACAGACAGCCCACGCAGTAAGGGGCGCGCAAGCGAAGGGCACCGCGACATGGCGGTTCGTTTTGGCCCGCCAACAGACAGCCGGAAAAAAACGACGGGGGGGGGTGAACTCGGGAGATGCCGGAGCTAGTCGGAGCGGGAAAGCCGGCGGATGCTCGGTATCTCTCGTCGCAAGAAGATGAAGAGGCAGCTAGCAGCCTGTAAGATGGAGAAAACTCGACTGTGTTCTTGCAAAGGGCTCGTGATGTTGAATAGCCAAAGCACAAATTTCCTAAGCTTTTGAGTATGCCCCACTATGACACTAGTGACGGCTGCCAATCAATGTCTACCAGCTGCATGGAGCTGTCACCTTGACCAGACAGCCACTCTGCCATCTGTCACCACCTGCAAGAGCCGAGATTGAGGCACCGACAAACCCACAAAGCTTTTCGTAGCAACGCACCACCAAAAGCCGTCATCTCGACTTGACGATCCTTAGATCTTGAATTTAGGTTCTCGATCTTACCCCGGACGGAGACCCCCAGCCCTGGCACGATAGTCTTCGCTCATTCGCTCTCTCGCTCCTTCCGTGTGTCTTGCGATTCTTACTCGGCTCTTTTGACCTTTCAGCTAAGCTTCAATGGCTGCTTCCGGAATTCGCAGTCTCACAGAGGCCTTACGGTCATTGTCAGTGTTGTCGGCTGTGCCTACTAGATCAGGCACCTCTGCGATAGCCGTATGATACGCTCTTCTTGTTTTGTCTCAAGGTATTTGTGGACTTGGTGCTAACATTTCTTCTAGAATAATGCTCGCATGGTGGGCATGAACCGCAGTATGGCTACTACCACTGCCACTGCGCTCCAAAACCTTACTACTGGTATGCGAGTCTTCTTTCCATCCGTCTCTAGTCTACTTTTCCATCTATTATTCTTCCCCCATAGCTATGCTGCACGCCACGAGACGCCCACTAACTCTGTTCTCTAGATGTCCCCGTCACCATACACTCCTTTCCGGCTCTAGAGCCCGTCAGTCTCGAGCAATGGTCCTCAAAACACCTCTATGTCCCCCTTCGCCGCGATATTCTTCATAGAGCTGTAATTTTCGAGGGTGACAGCACACGACAAGGCACGGCCTCAACCAAGACGCGGTGGGATGTACATGGCTCGAAGCGCAAAGTCCGGCCACAAAAGGGGAGCGGTCGTGCGCGAGCCGGTAGTCGCCAATCGCCTGTGTTCCGCGGTGGAGGTGTTGTCTTTGGCCCACATCCGCGCGACTTCAGCACTGACCTACCCCGCAAGATGTACGACAAGGCGTGGCGCATGGCCCTCTCCTACCGCTATCGTCGAGGTGAGCTAGTCGTGTGTGAAGACGGCATGGAACTGCCTCTAATCTCGGACTTCACCTCTCTGCGTGATGCCAACTTCCTCGAGCCACCGCTCGTCGCTGGCTACCTGCGCAAGCAGGCCGTACAAATGCTCGAGGCCCACCAATGGGACCGCTCTCACGGCCGTACTCTGTTTATCACCGATGATGTTAGGGACAACCTTTTTGATGCCCTAGATGAGGCTGGTGATCATGGCCGTGTGCTGGTCTCAGATGAGGTTGATGTCAAGGATCTCTTGGAGGAGGGCCGGCTGGTCATTGAACGTTCGGCTTTACAGCACCTCATCTCAGAGCACCAGAGCGATCTAATCAGCAAGATTGCCATTAACGGTGTCTTGCCAAAGGGTCCAGAACTAGGCAAAACAGTTGTGGCATGAGACACAAAGAGCAAGTCTAGTAAAACAATGCGAGAATCAAGGGCACATTTCTAGTCAAGAAGAAGACAAGCCGTCGTACCAGCAGTGAAGGAAGCAAAAGTTGGAGCCCCAATGGCATGTAGCACTATTGCACTGCTTTCTGTGTAGAGCAGTGTCTGTACCAAATATATCTGTATAATACAAAGCGAGAGAACACCGCTACCGCCGGGCGAGGCTAAAAGTCAACACATGCACATGCACATGCACATGCACATACAAAGCGTACCGTGTATAACAGGCATTACATTAGATATTCAATACCAAGACTAGGTAAGAAACAACGCTTTTTTTAATTCAAAGTGACGCAAAACAAGCACATCAAGGCTTATGCAAAGACGAAGTTTAGAAACTATGCCATGAACAACCAACCTCAAACACCATTCATAAAAGACCCGAAGACGTCACAAAAGAAAAAAACGCAATAGGCATGCTAACGGCACGCCGCCCAGAAACTTTCCTCATAGGCCCATCAGCGCACACATATTGATATTCGCCATCCCATCATAACATGGTTGGTACTGGCTGCCTTTATCTGAATTGTCCCCCAGCACTGGTCCGCCCCCGTCTCCAAAGCGAGCCACTGCTTGGGCATTCAGGCCCTCGGGGAATCCGGGGATGTATACTTGCGGGTCACGACTGGTCAGTGCACCTGGAAAGTGGGAGTCCATATCTACAGAGTCTGTAGACATCAACGAAACTTGTGCTAAGGCCTGGGAAGGGATGTGGCTCATTGCAAGTGTGGGAATCGGAAGGGATTGGCTGGATGCGTTCATCCCCAAAGGCGAGAGTGGGGGGGCTGTGTTCTGACTGGGACATCTCTCAGTGGCCAAAGAGAGGACTAGCTCAGGGGCCTGAGCAACAGCCTGCGCCAAAGCCTGCGCTGCAGCAGTTAAAGAACCGCTCTGCGAAGCTCGGCCACTACCAACTAGATTCTGCGGGCGAGATGGGGGGAGACCCGACGCCATTTGATGCGGCGGGGTGCCTAGACGGCAAAGATGTTGCTCGTTGGGAGGCACTCCTTGGTGGACATCCTGCTGAGAACGCGGCTTGGCATAGGGGAGGTTCGGCGGTACTGGTGGGACCTGCTTCCGAACGTGCTGCAGATAGTCATTTTGGATGTGCGCAAACTTGGATGCCTGGTACATGTCTACTGGCAGGTTTTGCGGTAAAGGCGGGGCTGGCTGCACTATAGCCTTTATGTCCCAAGTCTGAGTATCCGAAGCATGTTCTGGATCTAGGCTGCCAGGCTGGAAGTCACTCTGGCCAGATATTGCCATGGTCCTGTGGGTCAGCCCCGCCGCCGAAATTTGCGCCTGTGCAGCGGCCTTGCCGTAGAGATACTGGCCGATTTCGGGGTCATTGCAATGGGCATGGCCCTGGACCACGGCATGCAAGCGCTCCACTTCTGCACAAAGATCCCGGACCTCTTGATGCAATCGGGTGTTCAACTCAGTAGTCCGAGCGTATTCTTCCTCTCTCATCATCCGTTCCATCTTCTTCTTGTGGCGAGATCGAGCTGCTGCATGCCGGTTTCTCTGCCTCGGAGTGAGAGGACGCTTCTCGTCTTTCTGGGCGGCAGCAGTAGTGGGAAGAACGGGAGCATCGCAAAAGGCACGAGGCGCCGCAACCGAAGTCGAGACTTTCATTTGGCTTTCCGCCGCGTCTGGGGCTGGGGTGACTTGGGCACCAGGGAGGAAGGAGCCACTGCTGTCACTGTAGCCTTTATATGAGCCCTGCGATGACGGTCTTGTGGATCTACGCGACATAACAACTGAACCACTAGCCGAAGAGGCCTGGGCGGAGGTTAAAGCCGAAGCCCTATTTGAAGACGAGATTGCCGATGGCAAAATGAGCTCAGTTTCCTGGGCAGCGGGGCTAATCGTGGCAGCAGGCACAGGAAGCGGGGAAGATACCAAACCTTCTTCGTCGCCCGTTGATTCGCGATCACTCGTGTTGCCAAGAGCACGAGAGAATTTATGTCCAAATTCTTGCATCACCAAATCATCAGAATCCGAATTGCCGGCCAGAAACCCTGAAAGGCTGCCAGGGGAAGGCATAGCATAGGCGGAAGTGGGAGAGATGGAGCTCGAAACAAAGGCATTGATTTTGGGGGGTGGAGAATAAGAGGGGCTCTTTTGGGAAGACTCCAGAGCCCCTCCTGCAACAACATCTTGGTGCCGCATGGAGACAGTCGGCCAGGCCATGTCGACCAAGTGAATCAAGGAGCAGTAGTTGATCTTATCTGATCTGATCAGAGCAAAATCTGGCAGGAGCGATCGACTTCCAAGGAAAGAGCAACGGAGTAGGTAGAAATAGGAAGGAATGAAAACTCGAATATCAAGCGATAGAACGCCGGTGTTCAAAGTTGTCAGTAGAATGATGCAGTTGCCTGTTTTGTCTTGTGGATATGTGGGCAGGGGAAATCTGGTACAAAATCTAGCGCTGTAGTTGTTTTCAAGCCCAAAGCCGCAACGATAGATAGGGCCGCACGTCTGAAGCTCCAGTGACTTTCCAGCGGAGAGCAACCGAGAAAGCTATGGTCGTACGAAGTCTGAGACTAGGCTTGAGGAGACAGGCCGGATGGTGGGCCAGGCTGTGCTGATCTGCTTCTTTTAGTCAAAATAAATGAAGATCGGAGTGTCTGCATGGAAGCTAGCAGAGAGGCGCGACCACGAATACTAGCAAGCAGAGTCTAGAAAACTCTATTAAAATCAAAGCAGACCGCCAGCAGCAAAAGGGAAGAGGAGGTTAAACCAAAGCAAACGCAACCGGTAAGAGGAAAGAAGCCTAGGAAGGAGGGAAAGCAATCCTCTTTTGTAGCATGGGCACCTGCCAGGTTCATGTAATATGCTACTTTCCTAGACGATTTGGACTAGATTTGGACTAGGAAGCGGCACGACTCTGCGAAGGTAATATCCATTGTAAATCTGTAGACGAAGCGACGCAAGCCTGAGTCGAGAAAGCCTCCAGCCAATCACAGCACGGCCGCTTTTCATCGCTTCCCTATTTCTGACCCTTTTTGCGACTCTTGGTCTCCATACCCTACCACACGGCCCAGTCTTTGGTATGTCTCTTTTTAAATTCAGCTCGATTCTTTATATTTATCTATTTTCCTTGTGTTTCGTTTTTGCTAGTGCGCGCCAGGCCAGCTTGTCACTCCCTGCAGTGAGAGAAACATGCCAACTTATGACTCGGGACTTCGATTAAAGCTTTTGGTCGCTGGACGGATGCCGATTGCTATCTAGCCGACAAAACGACACAGCAATTTCGTATTGCTCTTGGGAATCTGGGAGGCGAGAGGTCAGCAAGTGATAGGACAAACTGGTACGATACTTGCATCGCATAGCCCATATAAACAGCATATCTGGGTCTTCTCTTTGCTTATTGATTGACACAGAAACAAAATAACTATTTTCATGTTTCCCATCCTCCTAAAAGCAGAAGTAACAGCGCCAGCAGTTAATCTGTATGTGTCTCAATCCACACCCACACAGTCCGCATTTCGTTGCGGAAAGCATAGTAAAAGAGATAAAAGAAAAAGAAAAGAAAAGAACAAGATAGCAGTTTCTGCTGCGCTATCACGAAAGGCTACGCTGCGGGCTACGACCCAACAGCTTTGCCTTCACGTCCTCTCAGCGAAGGTCGGCGGTCTAGAGTGGGGCCAAAAGTATTAGCCCGGCAAACTCGTTTCTTTCCAGATCGGGCCTCGCGGCCAAAAGGCTATATATATGTAGTCACATTGGTCTTATCAGTAGTACCCTTCCTCCTTTCCTTGATAAATGCTGAAGAACATCACTGTGCTGTGAATGTGGATGGATGAATCTTGTGCCTTTCTTTGGCATGTGTCTCACGTCATGCGTAAGGTAGAAACGCAAAAAGGGCAAACAAATAGGAATCGACGAAGAAATAGAAATAGAAACAGAAATTTCATAAAGGACGGCCCTTCAGAACAAGGCCAGTAACCCGCTCTATAGTAGCAGCAGTAAGCAGCTCAGGGCTTCAATCTCACAGCACAAATACACTACAACCCATGAAACAAGAATGAAGAGGCAAAGGGCCGATCTTCGCTTAGTCTATGATGGGACTGTCGTTTTCTCTAACTTGAACCTGGTCTATTTCCTATCTCCTCATGACTTTACACGTCCTTTTGTACCTGGCCATTCTGGCCCGTCGTGGAGGGGAAGGAGGGGGCTCGTGACATCGTCATTCCTCGATGCTTTATCGATGTTTTCAGCCATTGCGGTAACAGGCCAGACCGCCGGATCTGCAGACATGGGTCTGCGCCTCTATCCCTCAGGCCTTGTCTCCCCCAGATCTTCCAAGTTGCCAGCGTGAGCCCAGCCAAGCCTCCTAAAAATCCAAGGCCAACCAGTCGCAGTAGCACAAGTAAACACCCCTCCTCTGCTTCTTCTCTCACTCATGACGTGGGCGAGCGGCAACAGCAGCAGCAACAGCAACAGCAGCAGCGACAACAGCAACAGCAACAGCAGCAGCAGCAACAGCAGCAGCAGCAACAGAACCAGCAAGAACCAACACATAAGCCAAGCCACTCAAACAACCCCACCCCTAAGCACAAAGATGTGTGTGCTGCATTGCTTGAAAAGATACTCCAATTTTCTCTCTCAACAAGTCAAGCCAATCCAAAGCCACCCCAAGTCTCTTTCTATTTCCCTTACCATCCTAGCCAAACCAAATGAATCAGTCACGCTAATCAACCCACCCCAACTGACTCGTGCTGTTGCCAAGCTGTACGATGAGGATGAGACACAGTTTCTGATCGATGTTCCTTTTCTTGCTCCCTCACGGCTTATTGACCATGGATGGAATCCTGCCTGTGCTTTTCCGCCTGCCTATCTATCCCATATCTCTGTCTACTTTGTTCGATCTGCTGATTTTTTTGCCTCTTGACTTTAGCTTCTGTTGGGAAAGGCAACATTAGGGAATCTAAGCCTCTGCTTGCTCTTCTAGTTTACCAATTGGCTATTCAAGCAAGTCTTGCCCTAAGCAAGCGTCAAATACACGGGACAAAACAAAACAGAAACAAAAAACTGCTCGAACGTTAAAAGCCAATACCAAAAGAAATCACGCAAGAATCTCACCACTAAAAACATCCCATGTGAAACATTGAATGGAGAGCAATCTCAGACATGGGAAAGACACTACAAACCTATAATCCCACTCTTAGGGATGACTGACTGACTCGCTCTTTTGCTGTCTCGGGCTCTAGTACGTAGCCAATCAGCATTGAAGCCTCGCATAGTCACCCATGCTGTGGCCTAGAACCTGACTCGCCGCTTTCCACTACAGACCAAGTGTGGCTAGTAGTATAGTGGCGCTCTGAGACAAAGAGGCTGCTTGTGTCTCACGTGATACCGCGTAGCTTACCTAAACCTGACCAATCCAATCTACGCGCAAGGCTTCCAAGTGGGGCAAAGAGCATTCCACCATCACGAGCTCCCTCACGCGTTGCCATCCCATTGCGTCGCCACCAACCAAACCACGGCCTAACTAATTCAACATATCCTGTCTTTCAAACCCTGCAAAGCAAGACAGCACAACAGCACAGACAGCTCTCTTTGACGTAGCTTCTACTCAGATCGGTTCCCTCCTCGCCACGTTGCAAACCCTGTTTCAATTTTCTTGCCATGGCCGACAACATCTCAACTCCGCGCATCACCGCGCCCTACCTCGACCGCTTCATCAACCAGAACGTGATCTTAGTTGGTCGTGTTGCTGAGCTGCACGGAGATACAGCTATGATTGAATCTGACGGTATGGTGGCCGTTGTCCTAAATCGGGTATGTTCTCGCCCCAGCCAGCCGTGGCCAGCCGACGTTGAGGCCCTAGCTAACTCTCCCTCTCCACTGTTAGGAAGCGCATCTCTCTATCAACAACGGCGTCCATATCATTGGCAAAGTCAATAGCGACTTAACGCTCAAGGTTCTCAGTGCGAGTGACCTCGGGCCGGATGTGGGTTAGTCTTGTCTCTCCTCTCCCCTCGACTCTCACCGCCAACCCTCCATTCTCGCCCCGGAATAATATGCGCGCATACTGACCTTCTCCAGATTACAACATGTACCATGACGTAGTTCAGGCTACACATCAGTTCAAGTCAATCTTTGTCGTCGAGGCGTAGAGTTGTCCGGATTTGATTGCGTATGTAGAAGTTAACAGATATAAATGACATCACGACTCCCTTTTTTTTATCATTGCCTAGCCTGCGGCCCAATTCTATACATGTGCACCAAGTCTCAACTTGAAGGACGCTCTGTTCCCCTATAAATAACTTGGAAATACTTCAATTTGTTGGATGGTAACGTATATGGATCTCAGGACCACATTACCCAGTGCCGATTACCCACCAGTAACCCCCAACCTATAGCCCTTATCTTCCTTGTCCCTATTCTTCCCGTATGCTGTATTAGCTCTCACCGCTTCCAGCACTAACTCTACGCACATCCCTTCTTTTTTTCTCGCGCTCACGCTCCTCTTCCCGTCTCAACATCTCACCCAGTTGGGCTTCCGCCCTGTGTGCACGCATCTTCCAAATCTTACGCTCGCTGTGGCACTCACGTAGCTCAGCCTTTAGTGCATGGACTGCCGTATTTTCCTGGTTCTTGGCTTGTGCTACCTCTTGGTACAGCGAGTTGACTTCTTTCTGCAGCTTACGCACCTCTTCTAGGTTAGGGTAAACAAGAGACATGGAGCTTCCAGATTGGCGTTGTTGCTGTGCAGTGCGACCACGCCATGACATCTTCCATCCAGAGCGTTCCTTGTTGGCAGAAGTATCAATCGTCTTAGTGCTGGCTTCGCTTGTTGCAGTGCTGATAGTGGTACTCCCACGACTATTTTTGTCCTGGCGAACCCGAACAGAGCCACTGCTAGTAGCACTCTCGACAGATTCAAGAGTATCGGCATTAGAGGCGTCAGACTCCCTACACATGGTAGTCTTCGAGAAAATCTCAGATCCATTAGCGACTTTGTCAAGAATAGGCTGCTGTTGCTTTTTCTCTGACCTCGCAGCTGCTGTTTCACAATTTGTATTGCTTTTGCTGTTTTCAGTGTTAGGGCCGACAACAGCTGCCATGATTGCAGAAACCATGGCATCTTCCTGCGGGGTACCCTTGGGTTTATGCAGCTTTTGATCTCTAGGTATGTCGTAATCCAAAGCAACCTCAGCATCCAGGCTCCTGTTGCTTTGATCCATGTTGCAAGTGTCTTTGATATTGGATAGGACTCGTCTCAGGCGCCTGTGCCTTGGCTTTATTCGAACAGCGCCATTTCCTAAGTGGCCACCATCAAGGTCGGCTACAGCAGTTGTTGAGACAGCAGCGATAGAATCTACTGACGTGTTGAATATATCATCACTGGCTTCTTTTTCGAGTTCGGCGAGTTTCTTATGGGTCAAAGCTTCAGACTTTCCTTTGCGTAGCGTGGGAACAGCATCCACTGGTGATGCGGAGTGCGCATGATGACGATGAAAGAGAGCACCTAACGAGCGGACTGTGCGCAAGGCCCGTCCAGGTGTTCGGGTAGTGCTTGAGGTTTCAGTAACCATTGATACTTCCGAAGCAACCATATTGGCCTTCATATCATTTTCCGATGAAAGCGCCTGTTTCTGGGCTTTGATAGGAGTCTGGGGCTTGTTCATGATCTTGACAACATCATTAAAGGAATTAACATATGGGAATTAAGTCAGGAAAAAGGGACAACATACCTCTTGCTTTTGTTGGTCTGGGGATTGATTTTGGAAGTGGCCATCAATATAGGCTATCGGAGTTCTGTTTTCATAGTCGGCAGGCAAATGAGCCGCAACCCGATTATAGCTTGCAGGAACTTCTCGGCGCTTGAAAGCCTTGAGGGTCTTTTGAGTATGAAATGGCTCTATAGGGCTCTTAGAACGGCGGTCAGGATCACCTACTCGAGCCTCCCAATTCACTTCTGCGTTAGGTGAAACCGCACGGGGGACGGTAGAGTCATTGGTAGTATCTTCGTCATCAAAGTTGAAGGCAAAAGGACGAGGAGAAATAATAGGCACGCGAGCCGGAAGTTGATGTTGGGGCCGATTCTATCTTTGGCCTGAGACAGCATTAATTTTGGGCGCAGAGCGGGTCAAAGAGGTTAGTTCAAGATTCTTGGGGCTGCGAACAGGAAGCTCAGTGATAGTATCACCATCCTTGTAGTCAGAATCCTGTTGCTGTTGCTGAATACGACGAATGTACGAGAGAGGTACAGGCATGTTAGCAGCTGAAGCCTGTAAATTAGGCGGTGAATGTGTTGGAATTCGGCTATCGATGACTTCGCGATGTTTCAGGCGTGGCTGTGATTTAGACTCGCACTCAATATCAGAGTTTTCGTACGACGGTACCCTGCGAATATGGACACTATGTGGTAAAGCAGCAGCAAGATTCTTTTCTCGAGAAGAAAACGCCTTTGGGAAAAGCTTGCGTGCCGACTTTAACGGCGATTGTGGTCTAGATCTTTGTTCTGGTGAAATGCTTCGTGGTGTGTCTCTTGGAGAAGATAGTTCCGGTATAGGAGATGCCCGCCAGATACGGGAGGGGTTTTGGCTAATGCTATTGTCAGACTGTTGGAAAAAAGAAGTGGAAATCTGAGTTGAGGGCGAAAATGGGCGGTATTGGTTGGATCGGGTTTGTTGTTGCTGGGGTTGCTGCAAATTGTTAGACACAAATGGACGGGCGATGCGGACTTCCAGCACTCTATTGTTTTTAAGCTCGGGTACGATGTCTCTCCACAGTGATATCAATAGCGAGGCGATGTCATTGGCGTTTCGGGCTTGCTCAACAAGACGTTTGGTTGCTTCTAGGTCCACAGTAGCTGGTGTAGTAGTGCCCGAACCAGAAGGCCCTGAGCCTGAGGCAGAATCAAGCCCAGATAGATGGGGAGCGCCCGTTTCAGTGCATGGAGTGCTGCCAGTTAACAAAGGTCCAAAAACAATTCCCAGACCTTGGGCACCCAGTTGTTCCTCGCCGTTCCCCATGGCAACAGATTTCTTAGCAACCGCTGCCATGAGGGCCAACAACCCAAACACGCCACAAATTAACTCACGCCTAGGCTGATAATTGACTGCACCAAGAGCAAGTGCAATCAGATTGGCTGTAATTTTTGTCTGCTCGTCACGTGGTAATGATGAGTGGTTATGTTGGTATGTGACCTCTTCCAACGCTTCAAATAGAGCTACCGAGCCTAGAATGCCTCCCGGGATGGCATTCAGAAACCGCTTAAAGGCAGATGCTATATCATGAGGCCCAGTTTTAATATGGGACGGAAGCCCCTCGCACCGGATAGTTTCCGAGATGTCGTGGCCGCCATGGTGAGCATATAAATAGTACTCATACAGTTCATTGACTACCCTGTATGAGCCAGGCACGCGAAACAGGCCGGGAACTCCCATATCTAGTCAATAATCAGCAAGTTAGTCTACCTTCGTTAAGGCCAGGTAATAACCAGCAAAGAAATGCTTACAGTGCTCCAGAAGGTACACGCCAGTCTCATGTAGACATGACGGTAGCATCACTGGCCTAGACAAGAACGGATATGGAAGCGACAAAACACTAACACCGCTGATACGAATCATGGCATCAAGGCCGACATATCGTGGCATATTCTTTTTCACAAGTGGCCTCATATAATCGCCGACCGATTTCTTGGTGAGTTTAAGACCCGTATCTGCCTGCTTAGGGCTTGGGCTTGACGTGCTGGTTCTAAAGAGCCGAGCTAACAAGGACCGACGAGGCTGCTCGGGCGCTTCAGGCTCGCACTTTTGAAGACATGTCAATAGCTGTCTAAAAATACGAGATTACTACTGCTTGCTAGCTTATAACTAAAAACTCACCTGCAGGGCGCGGAAGCTTTCCGCTTCCAACATATGCACACCGTCCAGCTTGAGCGCGACAAGTAACATTTCGTCAGTTTAGTTCTGGGAGGTTTAACATTTGTGGGCGTCTTTTCTGCTCGTTCTCTTACCTTGGCAGCCGCCTCATTGAAACGCGCGACAAACTCGTCCCGGTCTTCACCGTTCTCCTGTCGGTTGAGACTAGCCCATGTCTCACTTGGTCGCAACTGCGGCTTCGACTTGGACCTCAGGCCTAAGCCCAAGCCTCTGACATAGCCCTGGCCTTGATTCAAGACCGATGCAGTTGACATTGACACTGGCAGTGTGGGAGTTGATCTATTGTTTTTAATAGACATCTGCTGCAGCTGCTGCAACCCCGTGGTTGCAGAGTCTGTGGGTCCACGATACAACGGCCCGGGTACATAAGATCCAGGCAGAGATGCTGATGTGGATACGGGAGATGATGATGATGGCGCAGTCCTAGGGCGAAGCATGCGAATACGCCGGGCTCGTACATGATCGTCGGGATTCTCGTAACCGGCATTTTGCTTAGTGTCGTCGTCGTCGAGTCGGCTGGATGGAAACGGACTGGCTATGGGTGATATATGCTGCCGTGACATTATGAATACAGCAACAAATGAAGAAGCCTGATAGCAGTAGTTCGAATGGTAAGGTTGCCCTTGGCACAGATAGATACAGCAAGAAATTGGAAGCTATACTCGAAGAAGTTGTTAGGCTGCAATAGTAGGAAATAGAGAGCAGCCCAATATAGCTTCAGCCTCAAGGCAGCGAATCCTGCTTAGCAGTATATGAAAGTGATGATAGTAAGATAGTTTAACATAATAGAAATCCAGAAGAATGAGAGAATGAGAAGGACTGGCTTAGAAGCCTGAAATGATTGCAGCACGGGCAGTGTACAGCAAGCAACACAGCAGCACAGCAACAAAGCAGAGAAAAAATCCTTCTCAGCTAACTTTGTGTTGCTCATAAAGAGATGAAGAGGAAGAGGGCAAGACTAGCTAGCCCTAGAAGAATAGAGAAGGGGGAAACGAAGATGCCTGGTGGAAAATAGGTATGTGCAGTGTTGTCCTTTGTTTGGTTTTGGGACCTTCCTGTTTTCTTTGTGCCATTTTTTTCTTTGTGCCTTTTGTGCTGGCTGGTTGCTTGGTGGTTGAGTCCAAGCTTAGAACGAGCTCAAGAAGGAACCTGTCTTGATCAGAGCAAGTGCCCTAGCGGGTTTTGAGCACTTGCCAAATTACAAGTCGGGCTAGTCGTGAAAGACGCTCTGGCTGCTCTTGATGCCGTGCTGGGGCCTGAGGACAAAGTCGAGGAAAACTTGAGGAAAATACAAAAACAAGGAAATAAGACGATAAGACGATAAGGGGATAAACGCATCTGCGATCCAAGCATGTGAGATCCTACCACAAACAACAGAAACAAGATAATATCAGCTTGACCAGGGTCAATAGCACATGCCATGGACTGAAGTATTTCGTCAAAACTGCGTGCTCGTACACTTTTACATATACAAGCTTTGCTGCTGGTTGCACCCCAGCCGACCATATACTGTAGCCGCCTGGGAAACAAAAGTCTGTTTCACACACACACACACACGGCACGCCGTCATAATGCTCAAAAATAGCTTCATAACAGCTCTTGTTTACCTTGAACCCTGTCCTGTGTATGTACTGACTTGCAAGGTGAAAGGGCTAAAACCAAGAGCTAACCCTACCCCTAAGCGCATCGTTGTTGCACAGCAAGTGCTGTCGCATTGAGTCCAATTTCCTGTTTCCGTGAAACGAAGGGTAGCTGCACCTTGAGAAACCCTAAATTAAGACTCGCAAGATACTTCTGTTTATATTCATTATAGAAAAGTAGTATCAGAAAAAAAGCGCAAATAGATCCTTTATTATACCAGGACAAGTCGAAGTGGAAAAAGAAAAAAAGATCAGAAAAAAAAGAATCAAACCTCTGTGTATGTAAATTGTGGCTAAGAAAACAAAAAAAAAACCTCGGTTTCTTTCAGTTCTCTTTCCCAATGTCGTACAAGCAGAGCATCGATATCTACTTTTGTTGCGGCTGCGTGTACCGAGCGGTAATCTGGTTTTGGCGGTTGATCTCCTGTTCGTCCTCCTCTTCGCCATATAAATTGTCCGTCTCCTCGCCGTGTAGCAAGACGTACTTGAGGATGTCCGAGAGAGAAATGATGCCTCGTAGCTTCGTATCGTCATCCACAACCACCAGTCGATGCACCCTAGACTTCCGAATTGTGTCGAAGATAGAGTCGAGGCGATCCTCCTCGCTGCAAGTGTAGATACCCGGTGACTCATCCGCACGCTTGCACAGTGCTGTGCCAATATCTTCCGACAACTCCTCGTATATACCACCCTGGATGCAAGGGATAATGTCGACAGCCTCAAACACATTCAGCACGCGGTTATTCTCATCAACAATAGGGATGGACGAAATGTTGTGCTGTACCATCAAGTGCACTGCGTCCAGCACTGTATTGTCCATACTGAGTGTAACCAGGTCTGTATAGGTACCTAAGCCAATCTCTTTGATTGACTTGCGGAGCAGCACCGTGTTCATCTCGTTATTCACTGCGATGAACTTGAGAATGCGGTATTGCGTTATGACGCTTATAACAGTCTCACGACCCGTTTCTTCGTCAATATCAACCAGTGGTATTCTGCGCGCACGGGTCTGGAGCATTTTTCGGAGAGCCTGGTATAGCGGTTTGGTAGGTTTGACCGAAACATCCTCAATTTGTGACACGCCAATAGCGTTTTCAATAGCTATAAAGTGTATTATGTCAGACCTGGTAGCTTCATTGACAAAAGGAACCCTTTTAGCAACTTACAACGAAGATTAGCTAGCTTGAAATGCTCAAGAGCGCCCATTTCTTCAGGAAACAGGCAGTAGTACTGAATGACGTTGATGTAGTCTGTAGCAGTAAGTAACCCCGCAAAGGTCGAATTTGCGGCATCCCATAGCGGTGCCGACACAATAGCTATTCATTCATCAGGTTAGAAGCTGGGCATCTACAACTGAAGCCGGAAAATACATGGTACCCACCATTTTGAATGAGTATGTTGAGACTCTTCTTGATCAGCAGATTGTTATCGAGAACAATGAGACGGAAGGACATGGGAAGGACATCATAGCTTGTCCGGACTTTGAGAAAACGACGAATTGTTCTCTAGTTCGAAAGAAAAACGTAGTTGTTAGTTCAGCCAAGCAACATGCTTAAACATTTCAATGGGATATCTTGGAGCTTGTCGCATTGAGCATGCCGTGGCCAAGGTCTGACGAAAAGAAGAAAAGAGGAAAAGTCAAGGTGTATATCGCTACATTGAAGGCATTATATCAGGTGCCTCAAAAAGCACACATCACAACAAAACACAAACGTTCCAAAGTAGTAGAAGAATAACAGGAGATGCTTACTAGACCAAGTAGTTGGAGGTATTCAGCCTCAGGAAGGTTCTCTCCCGTCTGTAATTGGGCCATTATCTTTGATGGCGAGAATGTGGTAGCAAACGGCGTTATCGGCTCAGTTAAATCGTTGAGTGTTATGATATGGCCTGGAGATGGCGGACGGCCTAGAGGTTCCGTGGGATACTGGGGGAGTGGAGGTGCTATAGATCCCAGTGTTGCAGCTACAGCAGGAGGAGGCAGTCCTGATATCGAACTGGGATTTGCTGGCGTATTCCGAATAAGCGACGATGGGGTCGCAATGGTTTTTGGAGTTGAGGATGCTGCTGGTGGGTGAAGGGACGCGGGGTTGGCAATGCAAGAAGCGCCTGTGCCTACGTCTATGGCTTGTTGTAGCGCAGGATCTTCGTCAGTCTCAGGCGCAGGGGCTGGTATTTCGGTGGTCGTAATTTCACCCTCCGATTCGAGTACAGGCTCGGGGGGCGGCGTGTCAGCTGCGGCGTGTATTTCGCTAGAGGTGGCAGCAAGTATGGCAGCGGCAAGCTGTTCAGGCTTATAGGATGGGTAGAGTATTGGTCCAGAGGATGTTGTCGTGATGACAGCGGTCTTAGGAGCGATCGGATCAACCGCCTCGGATTGAACAACAGT
Source organism: Ceratocystis variospora (assembly GCA_038407165.1). Taxonomy (NCBI): domain Eukaryota; kingdom Fungi; phylum Ascomycota; class Sordariomycetes; order Microascales; family Ceratocystidaceae; genus Ceratocystis; species Ceratocystis variospora. The sequence goes on from JAXHKN010000024.1 coordinate 52,443, forward strand.
GGATGGGGGGTTTAATGGCAGATTGTCGTTGTTTGTCGAGGTATGATTATGATGGTCATCAATATCGATGTCGGTCTTGGACTGTGGTTGTGGCAATGCCGGGGTGCCACTATTGTGGTGGTCCTCAGTAACAGCGATATCAACGGCAGTCTGGGCAGCAGTAGCATCAATGACAGTAGTGGCAGCACTCTGCTGGGTGCTGTCGTTTATGGCTAGTAGAGCCTCCTCCCCCTCCTCCTCCTTGCCTGCGGCGGCTTCGTGGGGTTTTCGCTCCATGCCTAAAGAGGCGGCACTATTGGCCGCATTGGCCTCAGTGGCTTCTGTAGCTAGTTCAGTGGACATGAGTAGTGGGGGAGGGGGTGATGGATGGGATACAGGGGCTTCAGATCCGGACATGGCTGGGCTAGAAGGCGATGTTTTGCTCTCCTGCTTGTCCTATATTATGACAAACGAGACAATGGAAGCAAAAGAAAATAAATCAAGCATGCGACGATAGAGGGCAAATAAAGTTGGCAATTGGTTGTATAAACTTGGCCACTGTTGCTATCAAACGTCGACGGGTGGGTTTTCTTGTAGTGTATGGGTTCAGGGCATCACAACCGCTCTGAGGCCTAAAAGAAGCCCAAGATTCAGAGGCACAGCGAACAACGCCAAAGCTGGCAAGTATGTACGAAAGAAATTAGAAAATCCTCACGACAAACAATTCTGGGTGGAAAAGACAGGAGTTTGAGAAATATTATGAAGAGAAATGAAAGTAGAAGGACAAAAAATCGGAGTCTCAAAAAATTATGTGCTTCCTTGATTACTACATCGCTATATGCAGTGAGCGGGTGGTGCATCTTTTGGTTTGACTTATCCTTTATCTCATATGTTGGCCTTTGTTACTCGTCATATATCACGTCACCTTTTCTGTCCTCACTACAACAACCAGCCAGCAAAATCAACCCAGACCTAGCCGGGCCAGTCAAATATCGATCAAATGTGCTAATAATGGGCTTCTATTATCACTGATAAGCCTTCCTTGGAGCGCCTCAACTCCGCACTTCGTTTTATCATACTATCGGGAGAGCGCCAGATTTGGCTTGACACAGGGCTGGGCTAGCTTGGTACAAAAGGGGCTGACTAGAAAAAGTTTGTGTTGATGGAGTCACGTGAGCTATGGATCTTAAGGGTTATGCGTGGGCTAAACAGTTTTGTAGTGGGAAGCGTCTCTGTCTTGCAATATTTATCCCTTGGGAAGAAACATGCCAGTACGGGGTAACTCAAAAATAAGAATGGAAACAATAATTTAAAGAATGGAGACTATTAATAAGAAGATAGGTGGAGAGAAAGAGAGAGAAGCTTGTCTGTGCATAGTTAAACCCTTGTAACTCTCGAAATTCTATCAGCACAAATAAGGGTAGAAAGGTTGAATAACACTATGTACTTCTTACCTAGGTGCACGCACGGTCTTCCAGTGGTCATTATTTGAGGAGTAGAAATCGACGTGCCAAAAAAGTACTACGCAAAGTGGAAGCGAATGGAGAGTAAGCCATTGACCTAGTGAACCCTGACCAATGCAGGTACTCACGCTCACTCACACAAACGTTCTTCGCTTTGCCTTGAGTCCTTGAAGAAAAAACAACCAGCTGGGCTCTGTCTGTCTTTTTACTGCTGTCGCGGAAGACACGATTGGGCACATAGGTCGGGATGATGGTTGATGAGAACAGTTTTGCAATGGTTGTTGGGGAGAGCCTGAATGAAAATATATGATGCCATAATGACAAACAGCAAGGGTGTTTATTAAACTTTGTGTGGGCTGCCGAAGAGGAGTTGACGGGTCATGCAATCATGTGGTGCTATAGGTGAAATAAAGGCATTGTGTTGATAGGAGGGGTGAGGGGTGAGGGGCGAGGGGCGAGGGGCGAGGGGCGAGGGGCGAGGGGTGAGGGGCTGGCAGGCTATTGTTGTGCTGCATGTATTCCCTTCTGGTTGGTGAGTGATATAATCATAATGTGGTGTCTCTCGATCAAAAGCTGGGCGCTATTTGCCAGTTCTAGTTGTCGCCGGAGAGACATCCGCGGAGAAAGACCTGCATTTCAAATGTGCAGCATACAAGGACATGTAGTATGTATCATGTAGCTACAACCTACAGATAAGATACTAACTACATCTTACAGACATGAATAAATATAGCAAGCCCCATAAATCACTCACGCAATATACGTACACAGTCGTGGCCAGTATACATGTGTCTTGTTAATTCAACTGATAGTTAGGCTTGCTGGACCAGAAATTGCGCTTTCACTTTGTCTTGTACTTAACCTGTACTAACCAGTCTTGTACCAGACAGACAACATTCTATTCCGGTCATGTGGCTTGCTAAGGTGGTTAGTACTTTTACCTTACGTCCAGCTTTTTGTAGACTATTTTCTTTGTATAGTGACTTTACTCCCACACTTGCCGCTACTCGCCTTTCTTCCTTCCACATGATCCCAGACCCCGCGTCCAGCTGGGCGTTTGCTGCCTGGAATTCCCACTCCAGTTCAGACCAACACACATGCCATTAGGAAGGCTGGCTCCTTGCTATATTAGTTGGTCGTGTTTTTTTCCCTCGCCTTATCAGAATGCTTCTGTACATGACTTGTATTCCAATCTGGCGATTACTATATTGGCCGGTAAAATACTGCTGGTAGATGTAGTTTGGAGACAGAAATCGAAGCTTGTGTATTGTACCACAAAGGAACTTTCTCAGGCTCCATTCAAGCCAGGCTTAGGCTCTGCAATCAGGGTCCCACAAATACAGCAAGCTAGCTGGCCCCTTGCAAGTATGGGGTCATAACTTACAGGGTTACTAGAGGATAGCCACAGAATACTACAAGGTACTGCAGGGTACTACAAGGTAGCTTAACAGGTACCAAGTACAAGAAGTGACAAGATATAACTAGTTAAACATACAGCAACCCTGTCGCAGCACAGCCAATGCGAATGCGATTGTCGAAGACCTTCAAAAGAATTGATTCTTGGATTCTTTTTTCTTTTATTTTTATTTTTTGTTTTGTTTTCTTTTTCTTTTCTTTTCTTTTCTTTTTTCTTTTTTATTTTTTATTTATTTTTTATTTTTTATTTTTTTTTCCCTATTTCTTTTCTTTCTATTATTTCAGTTCTTTGTCTGAGCATTCCAGTTTGGTACCTTTTCTTTGCTGCTTCTGCTTCTGCCTCTGGTCTTTGCCCTCCTCAAAGCCAGTCAGAAAATCCTCCTTCGGTCCAAGAGTCTTATTTGCGTCTGCTTAGTACGCCAAACACGCTTCTACACTTGGCCTTGGCCGCTTTCACCTTTTGTTTCTCTTTTTTTCCCACTCCATCGCTCACGTCCTGTCCACCGCCTACGTCCCGTCCATCGCCCAAGGCCTCAGGAGAAACACAAAAAACAGCGCTGTTTGTCTATTTTATCTTCTATCCTCCCAGCAGTAGTAGGCTGGACTTTTCTGGCTTATCCATCGTCACCTACATCCTCATTAATTGCGCGGTTATCCATCGCTCTCAGCAATGGGCGTCTGTAATTCGTGCTGTAACGGTTCGTCATCATCTTTATTCATCGTCACGCATCTTCACACTGCTCGTATTTATAGTTGATTCAAATTCTAAATCTTGACCTGCCGCATCTCTTTTGCATACCTCCTTCTTTCCATGCTGTCGCGATCTAATGTTTTGCGTTTTGCCTCAACTAACCCAGCTTCTTTGCTTCTCTTTGTTAGGCCGATCAGGAGACAGCCTTTATGATCCCATTCTGGCCGAAAATGAGCGCGAAGCTGTTGCTGAACTCCTCCAATACCTAGAAAACGTGAGTGCCATCGTCCTCTCAATTTTTGCTCATTATACTGGGTTTATCGCGGCTCGTTACCACCCCTAGCGCCATGGCCACTACCAATACCGCCATCAAGAGCCCTCCTTCATTCATATATACCTCCTACTAATCTGTCCCTCACTCATCATAGCGTGGCGATACCGACTTTTTCTCAGGCGAGGCTCTGGCAGCTTTGAGTACACTTGTCTACTCAGAAAACTTGGATCTCCAGCGTAGTGCCAGTTTGACCTTTGCGGAAATCACCGAACGAGATGTGCGCCGAGTAAACCAAGCCACGCTCAAACCCATAATCTATCTGCTTGGAAATGCCGACATAGAAGTGCAGCGAGCATCGAGTGCCGCCCTAGGAAACCTTGCTGTTGATCGTGAGTACCGAAGCTCATCCTCTTTGCTTGTTACCAATGCCGATTTTGCGAGCTCATCTATAACTGCTGGAAGCTCTATTGCTAATATGCCTGCCCTATGTTTCCGTAGCTGACAACAAGGTCCTCATTGTGCAAATGGACGGCCTTCCGCCTCTGATCCGTCAGATGCTCTCGCCCAATGTCGAAGTTCAGTGCAATGCCGTCGGCTGCATCACTAACCTTGCGACCCATGAAGACAACAAGGCAACTATTGCTCGATCAGGGGCCTTGGCTCCTCTGACTCGCTTGGCCAAGTCACGCGACATGAGAGTGCAACGTAATGCTACTGGGGCTTTGCTTAACATGACACATTCTGGTAAGTTTTCGAAGTCGTAACCATTCATGATCGGCTGCCTTACTAAACCCCCACTTAGACGAAAACCGCCAACAGCTTGTTAACGCCGGTGCCATTCCCGTCCTTGTCCAACTTCTGTCCTCTCCCGATGTCGATGTCCAATACTACTGCACCACGGCTCTTAGCAACATAGCCGTGGATCCAAACAATCGCAAGAAGCTTGCACAAAACGAATCTAAGCTGGTCCAGTCGCTTGTCAACTTGATGGACTCTGGCTCGCCCAAGGTTCAATGCCAAGCAGCCCTGGCCCTCCGCAACCTCGCATCCGACGAAAAATACCAGCTTGAAATTGTCCGCTCCCATGGTCTGCAGCGCCTCCTTCGTCTTTTGCAATCTTCATACCTGCCACTTATTTTGTCGGCAGTTGCCTGCATTCGCAATATTTCGATTCATCCTCACAACGAGTCGCCTATAATAGAGGCTGGCTTTTTGAAACCGTTAGTGGACATGTTGGGATCCACTGATAACGAGGAGATTCAATGCCATGCTATCTCAACCCTGCGCAACCTGGCGGCCAGCTCTGACCGCAATAAAACCTTGGTGCTTGATGCTGGCGCTGTGCAGAAATGCCAGCAGCTTGTTTTGGATGTCCCGCTATCCGTTCAGTCTGAAATGACAGCGGCCATTGCTGTGCTGGCTCTGAGCGATGAGCTTAAACCTGATCTTCTGAACTTGGGAGTTTTTGACGTCTTAATTCCTCTGACGTACTCAGATAGCATCGAAGTTCAGGGGAACAGTGCAGCTGCTTTGGGCAACTTATCCTCAAAGGTTGGGGATTACACGATCTTTGTTCAGAACTGGTTTGAGCCGAATGGTGGACTTCACGGCTACCTTGACCGTTTTCTTCAGAGTGGAGATCCTACTTTCCAACACATTGCTATCTGGACTCTGCTGCAGCTAATTGAGTCCGAGGATAAGAACCTGATCTCTCTTATCGGTAACTCGGAGGATATCCTCAACGAGATCAAGGCCATTGCGAACCGTATTCCTGACTCTGAGGGCGAGGATGATGATGACGAGGCCGAGGTTATTACTCTTGCCCAGCGTTGTCTTGAGCTTTTAGGTCACAGCCTTCCGAAGACTCACATCGAGGGTTAAGTATCATTGACAGATCAGACCTTGCTTGCTTGTCTGTCTGTCTCTTTGATCTTTCTTTCCAATATCTTGGCGTTGTTTTTATTTTTTCTTCTTTGTCTGCCTTTTCTTGTCCTCCTTTTCCTCTTTTATTCCTCTTTTCAGCGCAACTTCATTGCTTTTCTTTTTCCTTTCCTTTCTGGTATCCCTCTCTGCTCTTTTTCTTTTATTCTTTCTCGCATGAAATGGCGTTTATATGGCGTGCTTGAACTATCTTTTTGTTGTTTTTTTTGTTTCTTCTATGTGCCTGCTATTGGCTACTTTACTACTTGGATGGTTATCCATTGGTCAGCTTTGATTACCTTTTGCTTATCATATATTGCTGGCTCTATTTTTATTTCTACTTTTTAACTATTATTTCTTTGTTCTTTTGCCGTCTTGTTCATTTGGATTTTCTTGTTGTCACTATTTCCTCCTTGTTGGGTGCTGGCTGACTTGGAGGTTCGGGATTTTTCATTTCTCTTCTTTCTTTGCCGTGCTTATTGTGTTTTCTTTTGTATCTGGGTTTTCGCTACTCTGCTATTCTTTCTCGTTATCGCGAAAATATCTGCTCTTCTATCGCATATTTGGGACTCGAGTTGAAAGGGGCCTTGGCTTGTTTGTAGGTAGGACAGTACACTCAAACGCAGATACCGTGTTTTAGTAGGATGAATGGCCTGTCTTCAGCCTCCGCGAGGGTACACTTCATTTCCTAATCTTCGTATTGATTGTCTTTAGTGAATTGTTGGTCGTGATGAGTGTGTCCGGGCAGTTGAGGCTGTCTATGGATTGCATATGCATAACGCCATGCTGTAATTTTGCACATGTCCCTTTCATAGCCGATTTTTATCAGCTGCGTCAAAGCTCAGTTCTGAGCCTGTCAGCGTGTGAAGCAAGTATATGCATCGGATTCATAGTGACAATGAATGATTCTTTCTGTCGTCTTGCTGCTGGCAATTTATACCAATTATCGTAAAGCCATTTATTTTACCGATAACAGCCCATTCTTAATCCGTTTCAAATCCCGGAATGGAAACTTGTAACGGTACACGACTTTGCCTGTCACCAAGGCTAAGGGTAGTGGCCCAAAGTCTCTGCAATCCCTCGAAGCTTTGAGGTTATCGCCAACTAGCCAGCAATGGCCCTCGGGAACCTGCAGCATATCCTGACTGCTCCCGGGGTTGCCCACTAAGACGTAATCACCAGGCAAACCAATTACGCGCTTGACACCAATCTCCTTGTTGATGGGAATATCGTAGGCAACCAAATCACCGACTTGGACGTTGCGCCCAAAGCGACACAGACGGTTGATAACCAGGCCTTCGCCAGCGACGGCGAAAGTCGGAACCATGGATGGACCCTGTGCAGGACCGAAGGCAACAATATTATCAAATGTGTATTGTGAGATGCCAATGACCTGAATAGCGACGGTGATGGAGAAGACAACACCACGGAAACGGGGAGAGGCCCAGCCAGAGCGGAGAAAACCGGCCATCTTGTGTGGGCTGGGGATAGAAGGAAGAAGGTGGAATATAGTATAGACTAGAGCCCAGAGCCGCTGGGAGAAATCGCAAGCTAATTGTTTTGTATTAAGGTTAGAGCTAGGGTATAGGAGAACCAAGAATTCTCGTGAAGCCCGACCACAGATGTTCATGAGAAGCCTTTGGTGTATGAGTAGTATTCGCACATGATTGGCTGAAATGTTGAAATTTGCGGGGTTCCGTTATCCAGTAGCAAAAAAGTCAGTCACCAATAATTCTCCTTCCATTCCTTAAATAGCTTCTAGAAAGCATTTGCGCACTGTTGCCAACTGCAACACATCGCATTTTCAACCTTTGCAACAGCGTTGCAGTTCTCCCCTCCACCTATTGGATGCCAAGGACCGTACGGCATGATCGCAGCTGCAGGCCACTTCAACATGAAAATAGCCCTCTACCGCACCTTTATCGTCCCAGGGCTCCTCGCTCACGGAGTGCCTCTCGTTCGACAGCCTTCTTTCCCTCTGTGTAAAGGTGGCCCGTCAGCAATGGCTATGATTGTATCTAGAGTTCGAAGTGCCCAGCCATCAATCCCTACCCGCAACCCATTCTCGACAATGCCACTGCGTCTCAACAAGTACCGCAAACAACTGGACCCGAGCGCGATGCCACGCGACTGGGATATCAAGGCCCCCGAAGTTATGATTGCCGATAATCGTGGAATCCGCGGCCCGACACGCACGTCAACGATCTTGGAAAAGCTCGACCTGGGAACGTACTCTCTACGCATGGTAGCCAACCCTGGAGGCCAGTTGCCCATCTGCCGTGTGGTACACAACGCAACTGAGGCTGAGCTGGAGAAAAAAAGACAGATGGAGGAGGGCCAAAAACTGAAAAAGAAGTCGGCCAAGGCGATTGAAATCAACTGGAACACCACGAAGCACGACTTGAGCTACCGCATGAAGCAACTAGGCGATTTCCTAAACAAGGGCTTTGTAGTAACCATCACAATGACCCGTAAGCGCAGAAAAGAGCAGTCAACACAAGAGCACATTGCCGAAGTCACGGAGTGGGTGCGTGAAGCAGTGAATGCAGCCAATGGATCTATTTCCAAGGAGGACTTTGACAGCGGTACGATGACGCGCCGCTTAAGTGTGGAACGCAAGTCAACGGTGATTCACTGGAACATGAGAAAAGACGACCCTATCTACTCGATGCGACAGCTCACCGCTCTCTTGAAAAAGGGTTTCCTAGTGAATATCGTATTCTCATCCAGCCTCGAGGCTCAGGAGTCAGAGGCAGAGTTCAAGCGGGAGACCACCGAATGGGCAATGAAGCCGATCACAGATTCAGGAGGGAGAATCCTCAAGGATGAGACTGAGAGCAAGTCAGGCAGAGTGTCGCGCCGGATCACAGTGGATCGAGTAGCGACACTTGCGAGTCAGGAGGAGTGAGCTCTGAAAGCAGAAGAAAGCTGCAGTGTACGATTACATCTCATCTGTATATTATTTTTTGATTTCTTGATACCTTGGGCACGGAAAAGCGAGGCAGGGATGCAGCAAGAGCTGGGACATCACGAACCTGTCAACTGAATAGAGATTTACATGCGTACAAACTTGCATGTGTACAATAAATAAATCAAAAGAAAATCAACCTATGCTTCTACATCACAGCTTCTCTGTTGCACAAAGACTTTCCCTAGGCCTATGTCAGCCCATTTAGGCCCCTGTTGCTCCAAACAAGGCACTGTAAAAATACGTCAGCGGGGCTGTTAGTTACGGCCAAAAGCACAAGCAAAAAAGCACAAAGAATGAGTCAGCTTCCCAGTTTCTTTCTCTCCATTTATCTCCACCACAACGACTACACACATAACGACTAGAGCTTGTATTTGCGCGAGAGAAAAAAAAAGAAGAATTAAACCTAAATAAATGTTCACTTTTTCTACTCGGAACCCCCCTCTCTCCTCCTCATCTCTTACATCTCTCCTTCGCTGCGTGCACTATTCCGTCTTCTCGCCTTCGACCTCATAGTCCTGACGTTTTTGCGCCAACGTTCTTATCCCCCTTGGCGTCGCTCATCTAAGACAGGAGAAGCTACATACACACAGCAACCGGCAAAACTTGGTACCTTTGGCTCTTCACTAGCCTCTACTCCGACAGCAAAAACAGCTCTCTGTCCGTCTCCGACACCTCCATTAACAATGACGCAACAACCGACCCCTTCCGTTCTAGAAGCTGCTGCTCCCACCTCAGCCACTGCCACTCCCGCCCCAGAGAAGCCTACAACCGCAGGGACTCCCGCTGCCGACGCCTCTGGCGAGAAGAAGCTAACTGGGGCCCAGCTCAAGGCCCAGAAGAAGGCTGAGAAAGCTGCTCGTCGAGCACAAACTAAGATTGTAGCGCCGCCGCCTGTCGCCACTGCTCCTGGCCCTGCTGGCCCTGGCGCTGATATCAAAAAACAAAAGGGCAAGGACAGCGGCCAAACAACTCCCGCTGCTTCTCGTCAAGCAGCCCGCCAAGCAGCACAAACTGTGCCGGCCGTACCTGACAAGGAGGCTAAGAGACCTACTATCCCCGATTGCTTTAGCCATTTGTCCATAGCTAAGCGTATACAGAGCACACAGGCTGATAAGGATGTGCATCCTGCTGTATTGGTGCTGGGACAAAAGATGAGCTCGTTTGCCCTTTCCGACAGCATTCAGAGACTAGAGGCTACCCTTTTGACGCTGCGTCAGGTATTATTTGCTTTCTGCTGTGTGCTTTCTAGCAACCAGAACTCGCTTTTTGCTGTAAAGTAGAACCAACTGTGTGCTAACCTTATTTATTGCCCTCTTCTCAGGTCATCGAGTCTTATTCTGCCCCCCAGGGCACTAGCATGTCTAGGCACTTGACTCCCCATGTGTTAAATCCCCAGATTGAATATTTAGCTGCCTGCCGTCCCTTATGTTTCGCCATGGGCAACGCCATCCGCCGCATCAAAGTAGTCATCACCAAGATTGAAATCGACACCCCCGAGGCTGAAGCCAAGCAGATGCTTTTTGAAGTCATTGATTCTATGCTACACGAGCGCATCATCATTGCTGATAACGTCATTGCTCACAACAGCGCCAACCTGATCAAAGATGGTGACGTCGTTATGACCTACGCCAGCCACCGCTTGGTCGAGATATCGCTCAAGTTAGCACGTGCTAATGGCCGACAATTCCGTGCCGTCATCATCGACGACCCGTTCCAGCTAGATGGTCTTACGCTTGCCAAGAGACTGAAGGCAGACGGAATTCAGGTCACTTACTACTCTGACCTCAGTGGTCTACGCGCTGGTCTAGAAGACGCTACTATCGTCATGGTTGGTGCCGAAGCCATGTTTAGCAACGGAGCCATGTATGCCCGCTCGGGCACGGCCGACTTGGCTATCGCCACCAAGACCTTTGGCACGCGGTTGTACGCCCTTAACCAGTCCATCAACTTCACCGATCGCATGGCTTTGGACTCCCTTACCTATAATGAGATTGATCCCGACCTAAACCGCGAGACAGGAATTCGTCTCTTGTTCGACACCACACGCCCGGAATATATTGGCTCGCTAATTACCGACTATGGCGAGACACCGTTATCAACAGTTGCAACACTGCGGCGGTTGCAGGAGGAGAATTAGGAAATAGTAGCAAAACAAAAGAGAGAGCGAAAATATAGGCATGAGGATAAGGGGAAACAGGATAATTGGTCAATCAAAAAAGTTTTTCATCTCAATTGCGTAAATGCCCGATATATACACACACATTTATGCTACGTTTTACTTTACGCTTGCCTGAACTTTCTTTGCCTGACTAGCAGCATCATAAGTGTGTTGGATAGTGTAAACTTGCAGTACGAATAATCCTGTCTTTATTCAGCTGAAAATACTAGCCAATAGCTACTAATGCATGCATTCACTCACATAGCTAAAGACCGGAATGATTTGAAAGTATAGTTGACATTCAGAGACGAGTCCTACGTAATGTATCAACACCTAGAGATCAATCCAAGCTGCTGCTTTTTCCTGTTTCTCGTCCCCTTTCTGCTCTAGATAATGAAGAGCTAGAGAACATGGTCATTCAACCAGCTGCTAGTCTAATTTAGAGTATATGATTTGCTTGTACCGTGTTTCGCTCGCTCGCCTGTTCGATTTGGTTGTTGTGGGCCAAAAGGCTTGTCTGTCATATGTTCATTTGTGCCGATCTCGTAATCGGACACGAGGTCCTAGGGCCTCACCGGTCATCTTGTTGTGGATGAGTAAAGTGTGCTCGTCAGTATTTACGTTTAGGACTGGGTCTGGGTTTTAGTCTCAGCAGCCTGAGCAGCCAGGCGTGCTCGCTTGTCCAGTAGCTTCTGTTTCCGGTCTGCCAGGATAGCCGTCTGTCTGTTGTCAATGCCTTGCAACCAGTAGCCGAAACTGGCACCGCCTGCCATGTAAATCGGGTACGCCCATAGTGATTCCTTGGCGAAGAACGGACGCATCTCGATACCCATCTGCCACCAGCGAACGGCAAAGCCTATATTGTGTTGTTGTTAGCGACAGAAAGGAGACTCATAAATCGTGTGTTGCTATGCTAAAGCTGGATTTACGTACCGAAACCACTCCAGAAAGCTAGACGACCAAGCATCGTGGAAAGAGTAAATCGAGAATTGAAGACAGTAGTGATGAGAAGTCGCGAAAAAAAAAATGGCGTAAAGAGCGACCCAGCAAGAATGAGCAGTTGTTTATTACAGTAATCTTCAGCAAATGGTTGGCAAGGACTGGCTAAATAAACTAGGATTCGCAGTAAATGTGATACCTAAACACTGACCAACATCATGAAGCATCAGGATCTGGAGTATCATCACGTGATATGTCCATATTGCAAGGATAAGGTGCTTTAGCTGAGAATCCATTGGTGGCAGAACAATGCGGAGAGCCCCACACGACGGCCATTGGCTGCCGCAACAACGAGGCTGCAGAATTTCACCAATGTTTAGTCCAAGCTTGTTACCATCATCGCAAGACTGTACGCCATTGATGAATTTAAACATTGCTTCACAACCTACAACAAGAGTTTTCTGCTCGTCACCTTTTGCAGCATTGGCCTCGAGCTATACCAAAACACCAATTTGTCTTTTTTATAGATTTTATTTTTTTGTTTGTACCTACAATAAACACTCTGACGACTCCTAATATGATTTCTCAGATACACTTCGTGATACTTGAAATCTAGACGCATATTATTTTACCCACCATGGCTGAAGGCAGGGAGGATAAATCTAGCAAAACAGCGTCTAGCTCCATAGCAGCGCTCCCCATTCGAACATACAAAGCTTCTGATCTACCACTGCCATCCGCGACTCGAGGTGCTATCGAACATCTTGCTACCGCCTTCAAGAAAAAGGGTGGCTATGATGATATCCGGAAGCAGGTTTGGGAGAGCTTCCAGGCAAGCGTATGTGTCCCTTATTATCATATGGGGAGTTTTTTTTCTTTTTCTTTCTTGTCTAACTCTCAGCACATAGGACTACGAAGCGCAAGTAACAAAATCCATCCTTGAAGTAGCTGAATGCGAACTCGAACGAAATCCCTCCCAACTTCTTTCCATAGGCCCTAGCAAGGCCGCGGTTTTGATCGACGGTGCCCTTGAGCGTTCTGGTGTGTACCAAAAAGCAGAAGAAGTCATCGCCAAGCTCATTGACGTAGATGCCATTGAGAAGCAAATCCGCGAAATACGCCGTGCCGAAGTAGGCTTCGAGCAAGCCGAGACAGAACGCATTCTAGGCTCTAAATCTGATGAAGCCTACGCTGCCGAAACAAACGCCCGCCAAGCAGAACGTATTCGCATTCGTGAAGATATCAAAGCAAAAGAACAGGCTGCAGAGGAAGAGCGCAAACGTATTCTCCGCGAAGAGCGTCGCAAGCGTGAGGCTGAGTTGGAAGCAGCTGAAGAGCAACGCAAAAAAGAGCGAGACGCACGTCGCCTCGAACGCGAGCGCCAGAGAGAAGAGCGCGAAAAGACACGTGAGAAAGAGCGGGCTGAAAGAGATGCGCGTGATCGTGATCGTGATCGTGAAAAAGATAGGCCACCACGATCTAGGTCTCGTGATCGTGATAGGGATCGCAGGGATTGGTCTCGTGATCGGTCTAGAGAGAGACGGAGATATAGATCACGAGATCAAACGCGTCGTACTTCATCCGAAAGAGACCGCTCAAGAGAACGGCGGCGCCGCGAAAGAGAGGAAGAACAGGAGCGCGCCAAAAAGAAGCTTACCAAGGAAGACCATGAACGGCTAGAGCAAGAGGCACTTGCTAATCTTTTACGCGAAAGCAAACGGGATGACAAGCAGCCTGAAGTCGAAATTGATAAGGCACTTGCTCCACCACCCAGAAAATCTAAGCCTGCTTCTGCTATTCTTCCCTTCAAGCGTGAAACTGGAAAAGCTACCGAGCCGAGTAAACTTGGTGATCTTAAGCCAGTTAAAGATCCATCCGAAGCTATGGAGGGCTCTGCTGAAGACGACACACCAAAAGCAGCAGCCACTCATCGCCGCAGCCGATCGCATTCAAGAGAAGCTGATCGAAACAGAGATGGCGACCGTGACCGCGATCGCGATAGAGTGCGTGACGGTAGAGACAGAGACAGAAACAGAGAATACAACAAACCGGATCGCTACACTAGATCTCGGGATGGTGACAGAGGTCGGGACGAAGAGCGACGCCACGATCGCCCCACTCATTCACCTCGTCGTGACCGAAGTCGCCGGTCTCCAAGCTTGACTGAGCGGCGTCAAAGAAGTAGATCTCGCAGCAAGTTTGACAAAAGAACTGAATGGGGCGATGACCGACCCCATTCACAAGATCCTCGTCGGACAAGTCCGGCTCGTCGCTCACGAAGCGGATCTGGGAGTCGTATTGATAGGGCTGAACGAAGCAGAACTCGCCGTCCTTCGCCTAAGCGCTCCAGATCCCGCCATGGCACAGAAGCTCCTCGGCCTGTTTCGCGCCCACGATCTAAAAGTCGAGCGCGACACCCAGTTGCTTCTGAAAGATCGCTCTCGCGTCGCAGATCTCACAGCAAGGGACACTGGGACCGCAGCAACATACAGCCACGCCCACGAAGACGCAGCAGATCATCATCACCCAGCACCGCAGTTGCCCCACCACCTGGACTAGACAAGGAGCAACGTGAAGCCTGGAAGCAAGAAGAGGTACGCAAACGAGAGCGAGAAGCAAAGGCCTATCTCGCTGCGCAGCGCGAGGCCAAAAGCAAAGGCGTAGTCCTGGAGACTCGGCGAGTAGATAGGGCTCCGGATGTCTCTTCTCGGCCGAGACCTATGGAGGACCATGATCGCTATGTCCCTTCAGGACGCGACAAGAGTGGAAAGAGAGATGACCTCGAAAAAGCCGCCCGGCCGCGAAGTCGCAGCCGCAGTCGAAACAGAGATAGAGACAGGGATAGGGACAGAGGCGTTAGAGATATTCGGGATACTCGAGACCGGGGTCGGGATAGAGACAGAGATGGAGACGCAGACAGAGACAGAGACAGAGACAGAGACAGAGACAGAGACAGAGACAGAGACAGAGACAGAGACAGAGACAGGGATCGTGAACGGTCGAGAGATCGTGATAGGCCAAGAGACCGGGACCGAGATCGTGACCGGTCGAGAGATCGTGATAGGCCAAGAGACCGGGACCGAGATCGTGACCGATCGAGAGATCGTGATAGGCCAAGAGACCGGGACCGAGATCGTGACCGGTCGAGAGATCGTGATAGGCCAAGAGACCGGGACCGAGATCGTGACCGGTCGAGAGATCGTGATAGGCCAAGAGACCGAGATCGAGATCGTGACCGGTCGCGAGATCGTGATAGGCCAAGAGACCGGGACCGAGATCGTGCTAGGGATCGGAAGGACCGCGATAGAGACTGGGACTATGACAGATCTCGGGTGCGCCGCGACCGGGAGAGAGACAGAGACCGGAATCTACGTAGGGACCTGAGCGTGTCTTCTCGTCGAGATCGGGACCGTGATCGTCGAGATCGTTCACACAGCCGGCGTCGTCGCAGCCGCAGTCCTTGATGTTATCTCATGCCGATCAGATTGCTCTGAACCTAGCTGGTGTAGTGTAGTCAGGCCCGCCATCAATAGGCACTAATCCCAGATTCAGAGCTTTTTACATAGCTCCATAGCTATTGCTGAACCCTACTTTTGTCTAATAACCCTAGGAACTTTGGTGACCCATACATGCCAGGAAGTTTGCAAGCTTAATCGTTTATTTTGGCAGGTTCCCCGCCTTATGCTTGTCCCACCAATCCTCTGGCGTCTTGGTGGGGAAGCTCTTGCTTTATTTAAAAAGCAGCTGTCCACGTATGTTCTTGTACGTTTGTATTTTATCTTGACAGAGCCCATCACAAGGCTGAGAAATCCCAGTCGTCAATTTGTTCTTTTATTTTTCCTGCTGTGATCGATCTCACTTTCATCAACTTCACAAGAGTCTTTACGTGCTTTTCTTTGTTCCTTTTTATTCGCTTTTATTGACAAAAACATATCTCTCGCCCTGGCGTGTTTGTTCCTGAACCATCCACTCTCAACTATCCGTGGATAGTACATACCCAGCCAGCTAGCCTTGCACTTTACGGCCTATTATTTGATTGAAAACTTATCTATTACCATCGACATCACCACTCCTGGCCATCCACAATGACTGGCCCTCCTCCCACTTCAGCTTCAGTATCGCAGTTGCTCCCTAGGCTGAACGACAATGATCCTGATTTCCGTTTTATGGCTTTAACAGACCTGATGCAGGTACTTTCAGTGGCCAAGGAAGATATTCTGCATCATGATGTTCACACAGCATCCAAAGCTATAGAAGCTGTCGTTTCTTGTCTGAATGATTCAAATGGCGAGGTCCAGAATTTGGCTGTAAAATGGTAAGTCGCAAGTCAGATATGTTTGGGAACTTGAACAAGCCGTGTGTTGACTATGTTGCTTCCCTCTACCTAGCATCGGCCCTCTTACGACTAGAATTCCGCTTACGCTGTACGGGACATTGATCGATGGCATCATCATGCTGAAATTGCAGCACAATGTTGATAACTCCCTTACTTCGCTTGCCATTCGGAACTCGATAATGGCATTTCCCCGCCCCTCGACCGCCTCCATAACGGAGGGCGCTGGAACTTCATCTATCATGGTAATCACAAGTAGATTCCTTGTCTCTCGTCTTATCAGTCCTGAACTACGCCCGGAAAGCGATTATATCACCAACCCATACCGCATAGACCTATTGGAAAACGTCAACGAAGTTCCTGAGAAACTTGATGTGCTCATCGAGGTCGTGCGTGGCTTAGGTGCTTGGCTCACCAAGGTTGAGATCGAGCTGCTTCTAGCCACTCTCATTTCGTGTTTAAGTAATCCCACTTCAACATCGGCTGTCCGCAAGAGAGCTGTAGTGGCCATTTCCCTCATAACGGTTTACATTAGTGACAGTGCCCTACAAAATCTTGTAGTGCAAATCACACAGCCCCTCAAAGACCAGAAAGCAAGCCCGCTTATCCGGCGTCTGTACATTTCCATAGCTGGTTCCATGGCCCGATCCGATCCTCAACGTGTTGGAGCTTTTACCTCGACACTCACTCCCCAGATCTTCCAGGCTTTAGGCCAAGAAGAGTTAGATGCCCACATGGAGCTTTTAGCCAACGGTGACAATGGCAGTGCCGAGTTTGAAGACATCCGCGAGTCAGCCCTTTTAGCACTCGACAATTTTGTGGCCTCTTGCCCCCAGGACATGAAGCTATATACTGACCAAGTGGTTGCGGCAGGTCTCCGCTTCATTTCATTTGACCCTAATTACGCCGCCGACGACGACGACGAGGATATGGAAGACAGCGATCAGGACGAAGACGAAGACAATGACTTTGACGATGACGATTTCGGCGATGACGATGACACCAGCTGGAAGGTGCGCAGAGGGGCCGTTAAGGTTTTGCACACCCTCATAGAAACCCGTGGAGGTGGTGATTTGCTGGAAACTGGAACTCTTTACAGCCACATTGGCCCTGCCCTCGTCAGGAGGTTTGGCGACAGAGATGAGAGCGTGCGCTTAGAAGTCATTTCAACGCTTTCTATGCTGATTCGCAAGACTGAAGAAATTACTTTCCCAACCGGACACTTGGATTCAAGTGAGATTGAATCAGGAGCTGCCCCGGCAGCTAGTCGCAAGAGAAGAAGACAAAGTAGTAACCTTGAAACACCCATTTCTCCTGTTGTTTCACTAGAACCGGCCAAAGGCATCCGCGCTGATCTGGCTCGTCTCTCGCCAGGAATTGTCAAAGAATCACTCAAGGTTCTCAAGGGCAAGCTTATCCCAGCCAACCAGGCGGTCATGAAAGTTTTGAACAGCCTAGTCAAAGCCCGGCGTGGAGATATTGACGATTCTTTCATTCCCGTGGTTGTTGCTGCTTTGAGCTGTCTGAACACTCCAAGCAACAACATGACGGCATCCACAGCAGCTGCGTCCGGGACAGCCTCTGCTACGCCGACAACCTTGAAAGTGACAGCTCTTCTGCTTATTCGCGATATCTGCAGATTCAAGCCATCGGTCCTTGAAACTCAGATTGAGAAGCTTGTGTCGACTTTGGTTTCTCTAATAGGAGAAAAGTTCTCCAAGATATCCAGTGAGGCCATTTTGACAGCCAAGGAACTTGTCAGATCGTTCATTGATACACGCTCGTCTCTGGTCAACTCGAACTTCCAGTTGACAGGCATGTTTGACGCAATCTATTCACGTGTGGATCCCACCAGCAACAAGGTCGATACGGAAGTGCGCCAATATGCGATTGAAGCTCTGGGTGTACTGATCTCCAGAACTCTGGTTCCACAATTCAGTAACCTTTTGTCAGACGATCGTCGGCACTCTGCATTGCAAGCAATCCAGGATCGCCTGAGCATAGAGACTACAAAGCTGACTTCAATCCAAGCTATTGAGGAAATTGCCTTGTTCAAAGCCGGTTCTGCTCAACTCGAGAAGCCTTGGATTCAGGCTGTAATGCTCGAGCTAGCCAACGATATCAACAAGTCGAAGAGAATTGTTCGTAGCGCTAGTATCAAAGCCCTCAGACATCTGACAGCGGCTGCAATTGGCCGAATGGAGCCTGAAATCGTGCGCCAGGTTGTGAAACTTCTTATTCCTGTAGTAGACTCGGATGATGCCTTCATGGTGACTTCGGCACTCTGGGTTTGGGCTTCGTTCGTTCAGCAGGAGCCCAGACTAATGACTACCGACGAGGTTTCAAATGCTATTGTGACCATGTTGAATACCCGCTCGGCTAGTATTGCATTAGAGCCTCTGCTAGTGCTTGTTTCACACATTGGAAAGAGTGGTTGCGGTGAGACCTTGATGCGCCAACTCCTAGCTAGTGCGCACAATATCACCGACAGCACTGTCTACGGCCGGGTTATTGGAAGTCTTCTGGTTGCTGGTGGCGACTCTACCGGCGTCAGTCTTGACTCTTTTATCTCTGAACTGAAGCCCAACCCCGAAAATGATAACCGTATAGCTTTGGCTTTGGCTGTGCTAGGTGAGGCTGGCAAGCAGCTTGGAGAAAAGTCTCCTCTCGATCCCAACATCTTCTTTGTCCAGTTCCGGCCAAACTTCGATCGTGTGTCTCTAGCTGCGGCTTTCGCCCTGGGCCGTGCTGGTTCAGGAGATGTTGACAAGTATCTTCCACTTATCCTGGAGAAGCTGAATGCCGCTAGCAACATGCAGTATCTTCTTATCCTATCACTAAAGGAAATGCTTCAGAATATGTCGCCAAATTTGATGCCTCACTTAAAACCAATCTGGTCGCAGCTTTTAACGGTTGCAAACGCAAATCTGGAAAACCGCGTGGCCATTGCCGAGTGTCTTGGCCGTCTTGTTGTTCTTGACTCTGCCTTTTTCATGCCAAAACTCCAAGTAAGTTGCCGAAGATGCGTAGCACTATATGTCCGACTGACCATGCCGGTATAGGCTTGAACTTGGCTAACTAATTTTGGGGTTTGTAGGAACTTCTCGAACATAGAACCCCTATGGTTCGTGGGCTTGCTATTCAAGCGGCTCGCTACACGCTTCCCGAGTCCGATGAGGCATTTGACACTGGGCTTAAAAGCTCGTTAGTATCTATGCTATTGGTTATGCTTAAGGAGTCTGATATGGATAACCGACGCTTGGGAATGATGACTTTGACCTCGGCAGTACAGAACAAACCTTCTATTGTCCTTCCACGCATGGGCGACCTAGTGCCATTCATCATCGACGAGTCCAAGATCAAGCCCGAGCTTGTGAGAGAGATTATGATGGGGCCTTTTAAGCACAAAGTAGATGATGGTCTAGAGGTGCGCAAGAGCGCCTACGAAACTTTGTATGCTCTTCTAGACACGGCATTCAAGAGTTTTAGTTTGCAAACCTTCTACGACCGTGTTCTAGCCGGACTAAGTGATGACCATGACATTCGGTCTTTGTGCAACTTGATGATCATCAAGCTGGCTTCAATTGTGCCCAAAGAGACTGTGCGTCGCTTGGATAACATCGCTACTGCCTACCAACAGGTCCTATCCGTCAAGCTCAAAGAAGGCGCCGTGAAGCAAGAAATTGAGAAACAGGGCGAAGCCATTAAGGGTGTCATCCACGTTACCATGGTCTTGGTGGAGAAGTTGCACTTAGCCCAGAGCGGGACTGGGGGCGAGACATGGTCTGAATACTGGCGGTGGGTGAACAGAGAATTCAATGCGCAAGTAAAGGCTATTAAGAAGGCTCAGACCGAGACTAATCCCTAGGAATTCCGGGACGGTTGCAAGGCAACCGCTATCATAGCTCCGCAGAAAGGCCAGAAAGGACAAAGCCAAAAGAGGTCGGGAGTGAATGGGAAGAGCCGGAAGGAAATTAAGAGGGAGAAGAAGGACAAGAAGAAGGAGAAGAAGAAGAAGATGGATAAGATGGATCAAAAGTCGGGGGAGAAGGAACAGAGTATGGACATACAGGACGCAGAGCCGGCTCAAGCAAAGCCGAATAGTGAGCAGCAAGGGACTAAGGCAAGGAAAAAGAAGACCAAGAAGACCAAGGGCAATAGCCAAGGCAATGGCGACTTTGAGAGTGAGAAGGGCTCTATTGGATTACGGGCTACTCAGCAGCTTGTCTTATTGCCACACCCTAGCCTTTCCCATCATGGATCACAATAAGGTCTAACAATGGGCCTAGCGCCCAAAGCAGTCTAAATATCATTGTTAATATGTTGCCTCTTATTAAATTCATTGCTTCATATCTGCCGAGACTGGTATCACATGTATATTTTAGTAGTTCATTCCCTCCTCCTACTGCCTGCCTTCGTCCAACTCCCTTCCTTGGACTGTCTTAGAATTTTAAGGTCGGCAAGAACTTGTCAGCATCTTGCTTCTGCTCTGAAAACGACTGGGGGAATGCTGCGATTCCGGCCACAATACCGCCGATCATGAAAATCAGAGAGACTAGACTCCACACCATGCCCCAGGCACGCGATGAGCCGCCGTAGCGATGCGCAAAGACACTGGCATCGGACTCGTTGACTTTGCGGAGAATGAGGTCGTCGCAAATATCCCAAACACTGTAAAGCGACGACATGACGCCGATGAAGAGCTACAACAGGAGAAAATCACAAGGGTTAGCTCAGGAATAAAGTAAGGCTGCCACCGGGGGCATGGCATGCATGAAACTTACCACCACAAATCGCAGAGCTTCGGCGTGGTTGATGAACCAGCAGGCCACAAGGAGGCCGACGGCCGAAAGCACAGTCAGCACCGTCAGCCAATCGCGCTTCCCCCACCAGATAGTTAAAAGAAAAGCTACGGCAAGAGCCAAACTGGCGATCTTGCTGGCAACGATATTGAAGCCACAGAAAGTCAACAGGGCGCCAATTAATGACGAGCCAAGATATCCCGCAGGCAGAGTGATGGCTGGGGCGCCGCCGCGCATGTGGGTAACACCGCCCTCGTGGGGATCAAGCGAGATGCTCTTGACGCGGCCGCCGGTGCAGATGCAAGCAAAAGCGTGGCCAAACTCATGGAACGCAATGACGAGCATCTTGAAGGGCCATAGGACCCATCGGATGTAGGGCACGTTCCACAGGATGGCTATGACTACGACATACGCGGCAATGATGCCGAGAGTTACACTCTGGGTGTGGTTAACAGACAAGCCACGACGGAGGAGCTGGCCGGTGGTTATGGTGTCATCGGAGTATGGATGGTCTAGATAAGGCATGGTGGACAAGGCCAGGTCGTCGGAGCCAGGGTTTGGGAGTCAAGGGTTGGGTTGGGGGTTTAGAGGTTTTGGTTGTGTGGTGTTGTCGAGGAACCAAATAAAAGTAGTAGTAGAAGACGAATAATAGTACAATATATGTTAAACGGGCAAGTTTTCGTCGCAACAGGAAGGAAGTTGTATGTTGCGTTCCTGCCTAACGGGGAGAATGGACTCGAAAGAAAGAAGAGATAAAAAAACAAGAATAAAAAGCAGACAAGCGAGAGAGTGAGTCTTTCTTGTTTGGGAAGCAATGAAAGAAAGAAAGAAAGAAATAAGGAAGGAAGGAAATAAAAAAGGAAAGAAGAGGAGAGAAGAAAAGTAGTTGTTTGGTTTGCTCTTTCTCTTTCCTGTTCAAATACAGAATAGAATGCAACTACGCCTTATGGCTGGCTGTTGCTTTTCGGTGCTCCCCTTGTCCCTTGTCTGTTGTTTACGTCCACGCATGACGCCATGGTTTTCTTTTTTTGGGGAGAGGCGCGGCCAAGACACAGAACAGAGCAAGAGGAGGAGGGGCCACATTCTTTCCCTTGTTGCTTCCCCTTAGGGCAGGTCCCTGGCTAGGCTAAGTCAGTCAGTCCCCTGCTTTATGCTTCCTTTTTTTTTTTTTTTTTTTTTTTGGGGGGGGGGGGGGGTTTTTTAGGCAACTGCCGCTTCTAGGTCCTAGCCCATACGGGTCTTATTAGCGCAAGAGCTAGGGTAGAATAGGGAATAAAAAGAACTAATTAAGCTCTGGCAGTACTAAGTGCCAAGTGCTATGTGTTATACTGCTACTGTGTGTGCTGTACAATGACGCGGCGCGGTGTGGCTGAGACCCCACCACGGCAGCCACTCCCTCACCCGTCGCTTACCTGTTTTCTGCCTTGCGTTTGCTTTACTTTGGTGGATGAATGGCTTTGTATTAGAAGTGCCCAAGGCGCACTCGCATCACGACTTGGTGACAAGCGCCAAGTTGAAATAGAAAATAGATGAAATCTCGACTGCTATATGCAATACACAAATGAACAGGAAAATGAAAAAAAGCCTGCCTCAGAAACAAAAAAATCAAGAGAATATATACACAAAAATCAGCGCTTCCAAATGAAATAAACAATTCCAAAACTCCAGACCTTCCCTCCCAAAGATTCTCATCATATATACTCCGCCCAAAATAAATCACATCGCTCTAGATCGTCCTGTTCTCACTGCTGGCTGGTCCTCATCGGCCTCCACCACCACGGCCTCATCCAGTTCTTCCTCAATAATATTATATGTCGGCGTTGTCTTCTCCGGAACCAGGTCTTTTGCCATGTGCGACTGGGCTTCAATGTCAGCCACCACCTGATCAACCTCGTTGTTCTTCTCAATGCGCTGCATCCAGTCAATATCTTCGGGCAAATAGACGCGGATCAGAGCCTCCGAGACGAGCTCCGTGATAATCATGGCAACCAGAATGACAAACAGCGTGGCCCACCACGATAGTTTCTGTCCAAAGTTTTCCACAAACGCGTGGTATGTCTGGTACTGACTCAGAGCGTTAGAGGTCATGTAGCAGAGGATGATCATCCACAGCCACCAAGCCACATTTGAAAGCAGAAGCACAGCCCATGACAGAATAGTCTTGGAATGCATTTCAAGAACCCTGAGTGTCGGTCATAGTTAGTAAATTTTCGCTCGCTCTCTCATAAATCAAAAAAAAAATTAGTTCAAGGAGCTGCTTACAAAAGCTTGAAGTTGATGAAGATCACCACAGCAGTGAAAGGGGCTGATCCCATGGCATACAGAGATGTATCCTGGTCAAACAGCAGCTTGTCATATTGCAGGTATGTAAAGAAAAACAGCACTGCCGACTGCGAAATGCCCATAAACATCCAGCCAGCCCATTTGCGGAAGTTGAATGCCTTGTTCTGCTGGCCGTACGAGTACAATTCAGGAACAGCAAGCAAAGTCTCAGCCTTCAAATCGCGATCAAGAACACCAAGTGCAATCACTGGCAACGACGTGAACAGTACATTAAACACTGTCAAGGTCCAGTTCTCGTACAAAGAGGTACCAGTATATCCAGTATAACCTTGGTAGAAGGCCTGGGTGGGGAAAAAGGCAATCTCCTTCCAGAATGTCGCCAGAATGTATTTGCCAGTGCGCATGTAGTTCCACCGGCCATGGACAAGCAAAAGCCGCTGCAAGAACCGGAATTGTGCAATAGAATAGTCGGCTGTACGCGCAGCCTGAAGACCCTCACGACCAGAAATTCCAATACCAACATTCGAAGCCTGGATCATTCCAATATCGTTGGCACCATCTCCAATAGCAAGAGTCATAGACTTTGGTACATGGTCTCGGATGCGCTTAACAATGCTAGCCTTTTGGGCCGGTGATGTTCGGCAACAAATTACAGCGCTAGCCATGATGGCAAGCTCGTAAAAGGTGTCATGCAGCGATCTGTCATCGTTGACCACATTTAGCGTATGGCCGTCAATGACGACACAAGAATGGGGAATCATGCCACTGCTAATGTCCGCCAAAGCCCCGGCTATTGTGTTACGGAGGTCCCCGGATCCCGTGGCGCTCAAAATGTACATTTTGGACCAAGGCAGAGCAACGTGGGCTGATAGGCCGATGTTGATGGCAGTCTCGCGTCTATCGCCGGTAATCATCCAAACACGGATGTTAGCCCGGCGGAGTTTATCAATAGTCTCGGGAACGCCGTCCTGGAGTTTATCTTCAATAGCAGTAACTCCCGAAAGTTCCAGTTGTTGTTCAATAAGCTCGCCAACCTCTTCAATCTTTTGCTGGCGGTTTTCCAAGCTGGTAGAAGCCTCGTGAAACCTATGCTTCCAGGCCTGGTACTCATCATCTTCGAGGTAGCGGTGTGCGAACATTAGAGTGCGGAGACCCACAGTAGAAAAGTCATGCAGATGGCGGAATACTTTGTCGAAGATAGCACCATCATCCGCAGCAACCCTCTCGTCAACCATTCCATCGAGATATTCAGAATCAGATCTGGCCATTCTCTGCCGTGGGGTGCGATAGTTGGCACTGTCAGTGGATTTCCGAGTAGCAGCCACAGGATCCCGGTGAGCCTGGAAAGAGGCGCGTCCATTTCCAAAGCTGTCTCTACTCCCATCAATGCTAGCCCGATGCATCATCCTTTGCTGCATGTTGCGCTGTTCATTGGCATGGCGCTCGGCTGCTTGAGCCTTGCGAATAGCCAGCTCGCTTTGGGCAAGGCGTTCAGTAATAACATTATCAGCCCCCTTGCAAAACACACAAATCCTGCCATCAGGCATGCGGATAATGATAGACATGCGCTTTCGCTTACTACTGAACTCGATCACATCCAGAACCTCGTAGGACTCTGTGGTCGGAGATCCATTAGCATCAGGAAACTGAAGAGTGATCGTCTGCACAGGGCGATCAATCATGACGAAGCCCAGCTGTTGGGCAGCCTCAACCAAAGCAAGCTCATCGGGAGACGCCGACTGGTAAACAATTTCACCGTTCTTGTTTTCTGGCAGGCACGTATGGCACAGGGCTAGCGACATTAGGAAATGGCGGGCTTTGCGGGAAAACTCGGTATCAGGGCGGGCTGTGATATAGGCCAGGAGATCTTCAGTTTTAAGCTCGGCTTGGCCCTGAACAGGCTTGAAGCGAGACTGGGACCGGAGTCTAGTGCTCGTCTCAGAGTCGACGCGAACGAGAGGCATAGGATCTGGGGAGCTGGACTCATCAACCTCGGGATCGTCAATTGTCACAGGACCCCGAACCTTCCCTTGCCGTCTTGCTTCAATTTTGGCTCGTCGGACTTCTTCATCATGATCCATGTTCATGTCATGGACAAAAGCCATGCCGGCGACGCTCATCATACGGAAACGCAAGAGATTTTCGGTTAGTGTCCCTGTCTTGTCGGAAAAGACATAGTTAACTTGACCCAGATTTTCAAGAATAGTCGTGGTGTTGACGACCATAGGAGTATCGCTGACTGGATCGTACATTTCAATATCATCCATAAAGTAGTACTGGCCAATCTTTATGATTTCCATGCTGACATAAAGAGACAGAGGAACCAGGACGTTGAACATGATCAAGTAACCAACAATGATTTCTGACATGGGCACGCTACCAATGAAATTGCGGATATACCAAGAGTCAGTTTCAGTGTCATTTTTCCAGACGACATAGCCAACAGAGAGGCCGGCAGACAAAATGCATACAACTGCGACAAGGATGAGAACGATGTAGTTCAGCTGATCTTGGATAGCAGGTTTCTTAGTGCGAACGTGCTTGTGGGCGTTCATGCGAATCTTGCACTCTTCGCCGCTGTTGACGACAATGCCAATGGCCTCGGTGGTATTGCGCAATGTAGAGCCACGGAAGATGATGTTGTTCAGAGTGAGAGGCGCTGTCTGACCGTCGACTTTCACACGGCCTTCGTAGCTATAGAGGTCGACATTGGGGTCTTCGGAAACGATTTCGGCATTGCAATTTTGGATTGCCTCGAGGGAATGGCAGCGCTCAGCTAGCAGAGGACAAGCTTGCTTGCTCTTAAGGTTCGTTTCGCCATCCAGCGCCATAGTTTCGATATAGGCGATGCCATTAGGGCCAGTGGCATGCAGAAGCACAATGTCGGCAGGGACGTTGTCGTCCCGCTTAAGGCGAACGATGTCGCCTACCTTGATATTTTCCCATGCAACACGGTGCCAATCGTCGGTAAGTGGGATTTCGGGTAGCTGTCCGGAAAGCACAGCAACATGGTCATCTGTGTGATCGTTATCGGTAGGCTTTACGCGGGAAAGTCTAATGTGGCGTCTCTTCTTGCGGCCTTCCCATCCCAGAACACGGGCAACACTGCGGTTTTCGACCTTGTCCATGAGGTAGCGGTGGTAATCATCGTATCCCTCCTTTGACATGCTGAAGGCAACGAAGATGATCAAGGGGATGATTGTTGTGTAGCGTCCGACGGTGCTGAGCCCTGGGATCATCTGGAGGATACCAATAACAAGAAAGTAGAAGTTGGCGAGTTTGCTGAACTGGAAAACAAGCTGTTTAGGGAGGAAGTCCCAAACGGTGTAGCGACTAGAGCGGATGTAATTTGTGATGTAGGCACGATTGCGACGTTCATCAACGAGGTCTGCCGGTGAGACGGCCATGGAAACATGGCGGCCATCTTTTGAAGGTGGTAGAGGTTTCTGGCGCAAAATAGTCTCGATGATAAGTTTTTGGTACAATTGAGCCAGTGAGCGTTTATATGAAGTGGCGTCAGTCTCAGAGTGGGTTCTTTTTTGCTTCTTGCGCAACAGACCAGAGGCCTTTTTTGAGGATGTGGGTAGCTCGGCGGCACCCATTGTGGGTGCTGAAAGAGGTGTAAAGCGGCAGAGATCAACGACGACTTGATGATTGTTGACGCAGCAGAAGAAGACTCGAAGCCGACGTAGTTTGTTTGAGCAGCAAGCAAAAGCAGCTTGCCGTCAGAAAATATTTAGGTTTGGTTCCTCTCTAGACAGCTAGAACTCAAGCCACGAATGGGCCCAGCGTAGATGGAAGGAATTTCTGGTGTCCCTGAAGGTTGGGGCCCTGTAACTACCCGAGGTCAGTATTAAAAGGTCATGGGGTGGTCCGAGAGCTGAAGCTTAAAGCAAGAATAGCAAAGCAGATTAGACGGGGGGGGGCCAGAAGACAAGCATATAGTGAGGGTGAAAAAGATAAAAAAAGATTACAGGGCAAGGGAGGCGGCATGTTTGCAAGGGAGAAGAAAGGCAAACAAGATATGCGAGCATCGATAAAGTGAGGGCTATGGTGATAGTGATAGCGGGGGTGAACGTGTTATTGTTTTTGAGTTAAGCCCAAGCTTGTGGCTTGTTTTTCGCATTCTTATTTTTTTTTGGCAGTGATGACGACGATGAGAGTCACTTTTTGCCTTGAGTTGGCTGTGCGGTACTGGGTTCCGCTCCGCCCTCGTATTCTGTCTGTTTGTGGGAGGGGGGAGGCAAAAGCGCAGGGAAGAAGCTGTTGGTTACTCACAATTTAGGCGGGCGTTACTATCCGCAGTGTGCGAGAGAGAGAGAGAGAGAAGAATAACCAAGAGAAGAGCACAAGGCAGGGAAAGGCGCGGGTGCGGATAGGGATATTCAAGTCAAATCAAGACAAGACAGGCCAAGACAGGCCAAGACAGATTCGCCCAATAACAAGAACGTGTACGATGCTGGCCAGTAACGTAATAACTTGGCGTGTGTTTCAAGCTGCCGGTTGTGGTTGTTATTATAGCTGCTTGCTGGCTTGCAGGGCCTGTCAAAGTTGAGGTCGTCGAAACTTGGAGTAGATTAATAGATGCCGGCTAAAAAATCAGACACAGACTTGTTATCGCTTGGGGGTCAATGCCAACGGGGAATAAAAATAAGAAGCAAAACGCAGCAAAACGCAAAGCAGCATAAGCCAAAGCCAAGCCCGCGATAGTAAGAATACAGATGGTGAGGATGAAGGGCGAACGACGAACGACGAACGACAAACGAAGGACGGAGGACGAAGGACGAAGGTCAGAGAATAAGAGGGGAAGGAAATAGAGACAGGCCATGAGGGGGAAACCCTTTCTGTGCTGCTTTACAAGTTCGCTTTCAAACAGGAAACTGCGGACTTTAATATCATGGGGTAGATAGAGTTGGCAACTGCACAGCCCTGTCGTTGGCAAAAAAGAAATCGAAAGGCAAAAAGGGCAAGGGCAGAAGGGCAAAAAGCAAGAGCGCCTTTCTCCTCCAGGAAGTCGCCTATAATATCGTGCTCTTGCCTAGCTGTTCGGGCTAATTATTCTGCCTTCTCTTGCCGTGTCTTTTTTTCTTACCTGCCATCTCCTGGTTGCAGCTGCAGTTGGACCTGGACATGGTTGCAATTTTTTTTCTTTTCTGTTTCGGTAGCTGCGTTCTTTGCGTACGGAGCAGTAGCCGTTCGTCCCTCCACCGCTTTTGGGACGTCTGCTTGGCTATTGTTCCATAGCAGTTCCTTATCCAGACGAAAGCATGCTGAGCCGGTAGGTCAAGAGACGCTCACAAAACTATGGAAGGAACGAGACTAGGCTGAGGCAGGAAATAACGTCATATCAACGAGTTTAGCAAGGGTGAGTATCGCACATGAAGGAGCTTCTCTGTACGGCAACAGCAAGTTGCTTGCGTATACAATCTATCATGTCATTGAAGAACAGAACAGGATTGCAGCAAGCACACACTCTCTGCCCAGACCCCCACTTTTCGAAGTAAGGGCTAGTAACCCCAGACGGTTGGAGATGATGGAATCTAGACCACAGGAAGTTTACATCTGTGTCGTGTCGATCCAGGTTTTGTCTGGACTAAGGCTTGCTTAGACAATCTCATTCTGTTTTCGTTTTTCTGCAACCCCCTCTCTGCTTGGTATAGTGTCTTGGGCTTTGCGTGCACCGCCTTTTTGCTGTGAATCCTTGGGGGAGTTTTTTTTTTGGGTTGGAGGGCAGCATGCATTGCGCTGGCGTGTTTCCGTTAGGCATGGCATGGCGCATGTGTTGATTGGGCGCTGCTCTTATACTTGGTGACGCATTGCTTATGAGTGTGCTTAGTCGTTGCCGTGAATCCCGTAGATGTGCAGCGACCGCAGCTAGTATAGGTCGGGCAACATGCATGTATATTCTATGCTAGTTACGTATAACCTAATCAGTTATCTACTCCAGTCTTGCAGTAGCACGTGTGGTCGCAGTGCTGCAGCTACTATGCATGTGCATCCATGCTGCCCGCCTAGGTCTCAGCGTACATTTTGCTCATTGATCAAGGGGTTGGGGCTTGAGCACAGCACGCACTTGCCAGGCAAAAGGCGCACAGAACGGAACGGAAAGTTTTGGGCTTTTCTTCTTTTTTCTTTTTCGATGACCCAGTGAAATAGTGTGCGTATGGAACGGCATGCACTCTGTTGTGCTAGTCTCTGATTTTACAGTTTCTTCCAGACTTACGGGACATGTATTGGTACAATTTAGAGGGCAGAGACCAAGCGACGAGACGAAGAACGGACGGCCATCGCTAGGTAGATACGTAGCTGCAGGGATAGGCCATGATATGACGACCCCACGTGATGCAGGTGGCGTCGATGAGGGGAACACGCTCGAAGCTCAGTCGAGGCGGAGGAACGGAGAACCGCAGTTAGAAGAAACAAAGTCAAGAATAAAAGTAAAAATAAAGTAAAAACAACAAGGCGAGAGGCTATAATGCAAACTCGGGGCTGCGGCCTCGACGAACGAATACAAAACGAGGATGAGGACGACGACCCAAATAATGCCTGCTATTGGTGGACTTAGAAGCTTTGTCAGGAGATTTACAAGTTTTCCCAACGTTCAAGTCCATGTGTTACCTTATTTCACACTTCATGCTTGATTTACTAAAAAGCAGTTGTAATATTTCGTTTCAATCAATATCTACAAAATCTCCCAATGTCGCTTTTGATCATTTGCATGGTTTCACGTCTACTCACCGTTACTTTGTGGTGTGCTAGACCCAGGCAGGTTGATGACGTCATGTCCCAGAACTAGCCGTTGCAAGAATGGGTATATTTCAAGCACCTTACATAGCTTTGCGGAGTCTAGCATGAAAGCCAGAACGACTCACTATTCTGACCGCGTGCCGACCGCGTGCGTGAAAAAGCTGACAGTTTTCGGCACAGGAGAAGGACGGGCCTGGCGGGGCATAGTATGTCTGTTCTGCTGTAGGCACGACTGCTTCAGTGTTTCTTCTTCTGTGGCCAGTAGGTCGAGGTGGGTAGCAGAGCTTTCTCTTCCTCATAGAGCTCTCTTCGATATCTTCAGTCCTCTGCAGTCCCTCCCCCCCTTTTGTCCCATCTCTAACCAAGAGGTGTGCCCGATATTATGTGCGTTTCCGCCGACATTGGGTGGTAGGTGAACTATCCTAAGATCGTCAGAAGGCCTTACATATTCCTTGCCGCGCGACCAAGGCCGTTTCTTGATCCTCCTCCGTTGAAATGGGGGTAGCCTATTCGGCGCAGGAATTTCAAGTTGCAGTGCAGCACGATAGCAAGATAATTTGCCGCTTCTGCGTCTTGCGGAAGCCTGTCTACAAGCCTGCATGGCCCAGCTCAAAAACTGACTGGTTTTGTAGACTATCTAAACGGCATTTGCGGATGCCTCTATCCGAAGTTGGGTACATATTCTTAGAAGCTCCTTCCTTGTCTATCTTTGTATGGACATTTAGACTCCAGGTTTCTCTGCCCTTCATAGTATCAAGTAACTAGCTAGCCAGAGGGCAAACATAATCTACATTCAGTCCTCTAAACTGCGCTCATTGGCGCGTCATGATACTTACTATCACTTGCCAACTTGGTAGATGATATCACGATCACGAAGTCTACTTAACAGCAACACGATGCCTATTGAGCCACCCAGCTTCGGGGGTGCTCGTGCTTGTCCAACAACTGCCTTGGGGGAAGGTTCTCTCCGTAGTGCGCTTACTTGTCAAGCGATGACACCTCTCAGTGAAAAATACGATACGGCCCTTCTTCTTGCTAGGCAAGGAAATCTTATCAAGTAGCAGAGCATAAATGAGACTTGTGTAAATGGCGAGGTGCACCAGCGGCCTCACGATTCCCTTTTCTTCCCTTCCACCCTAAACCCCGATCAAGTGTATCCACCCACATAGCAGTACAGGAAATCTCCTAGATATTTATATCAATAGCACTTTTCAGAGCAAGTAGAGACTGGAAATCCCCAGCAGCAGTAATAGCTTAACCGCTCTTTCTTCGTCACCTCTGTAATAGAAAATAGAAGCGATACTGATGTCTGATAACAACACCTGCCAGAGAGGCTATCTGAGCCAGACCACGGCCAGCAGTCCGACAATCGAAAGGCTAAGCAAAAAATCCCAACGACTGGTGCTGAAAAACTAGCATCCGCATTGCTGCCTATTCTCTGAATAGTGAGTACGTTGAGCTTGTCTCTCTGCACTCCAGCCCATGCCCTGGTATTGACGTTTTGTTACGCCCATCCGGTCCATTTGTCAATATCAGCATCCTAACTCAACATCCCGTGACATCTCGACCTGTTTGTGGCTTGGGGACGGCGTGAACAGCAATAGACCTTCAGTTACCCTCTATTTGTAGATCCTCCTGTGCGGAGAATCATGTTCCCATAGGCTTGCTGTAGAAAGGCAGTGTAATGCATCCATCTTTGGAGATGGCAGCCCAACCCTAGCCAGGAACTCCAACCGGCCTCTCCCATTCGGCCAAAGCCATTGCACACACGTGGTTTAGAACCCAGCAGTCTGCTATCACGAGACCTGGTACGCGAGAGGTTGGGGGATAAGGACCCATTCCCATCCATCTTGCCCGCAGCTATGTGACAAGGAAGTATTAGAGTTGCGGCTTATGATGGATGTCTTTATGGAGTGGATTAGGGCTAAACTCCATCAGCGAGCACCTCCGCTGGTAGCATTCTAAGCCCTCGGTTCTTCAGCCTATTCGGCGCTCTAACTACGGTGGCGGGAAACCTGAAGGGACTGCACAGCGTTAGCTCACTTACTTTGCGAATATATTCCCAAAAGTCCGAGGATTCTTTGGAATGCGGTTCTCTGTAGATGAAATGCTTCATGCCTGATTGATGCGTTACAATCTTGATCCCGCTCCATCTAGCCCCAAGCTTACCTGGATGCGGGCTTGCAGGCTCTATTGATGGCTATGCCTTATTCTTCACTTCTATGTCTTTGTAAGGCTTTTCCAGGTGTAGCCAAGCTTCAAGATTGTCTTTTCTGGGCGATAGTTTATACATACGGCCACTTCATCAAGATCAATAGCTTATAACATAGGCATTTGTCAGTACATGTACCCCATGCTTTCTTCTCTCCTCCACAGCACAAATAGATGCTCAAATCTTGCCACTACTATTCGCGCCATAGCTTTCACAAAGAATTCCCTACAGTAGATATCCGGGCGAAACAACTTTGCAAACGCCTGTCCACTTGTAGTGTTTGCACTTATGCCGTATATTGAATCAAAGATCTGGAGGGTCAGTGGATCTTTGGGATGGTGATACAGTCAAGACGCCCAGAGGCCACAGCGTTGGCTTATCGCCAAGCTTTACGGCCGACATGCCCCCCACTAAGTAGTAAGCCACTTGATCCAGCCTCTGTTGGGATGAGATCAGCCACATGCGTGGCTCTCTTCCTTTGCCCCCCAAAAGTAGTAGGTTTTGGTGAGACTTATTGGCTCAAGCAGTCGTTTCCACCTCAGATATATGACAAGGATGACCCGCCACACCACTTGACCTTACACCCTTATTCTGCCCCCATTTAGCTGTAGCTGTGGCCGGCCGTTTTTGACCTCTGTCCGGTCCTGCCCGGACTCATCCGCGACCAATCGCCTTCACGTCAGGGCGCACAGCTACCCCAGCCCCATGGTTAATATTTCCGTACATGGTAGAAACCAGACGACAGAAGTTTGGTGGCTGCGTCCGCCCAGACTTTGGCTTGGCTAAAGCTTGCATTATTTTGTTTTGTTCTTTTGCGTGTCCCCAGGTGCCCGTGTTTAGCTTCTTCCACTGTCTTGTAGCCCTGTTGTTTCGTTTCCTTCAGGGGAAATCTCTTAGTCGTGGGCTTATGTATTGCACCTTAGACTTTGCGTGCACCGTCTTGTGGTTGTGAATCCTTGGTTTTAGATTAGGGGCAGTACCGCGCGTTGCGCTGTCGTGTTTTTGATGATCAGGCACGATTCGCTTTTACGCTTCGTGATGCCTTTCTCATGTGTTCCTGGTTCATGTCGTCTGCGATTGTTGCAGCTAAGATATCTTGACAGTATAGTCCGGACAACACGCTGTTCGTATCACTTGGTTACTCACCTAATCCCTCCCCCACTGCACTCGCACACCCGGCCATAGTACTGCGGGTACAGCCACATAGTACACGCATCCATACCTATATTTCCCGAGTCTCAGCGTGAATTTCGCCCATTGATCAAGATTTTGAGGCTTGGACGCAACACAGTCTCGTTAGATATGACACGAAGGTTTTGCATTTTTTCTCATAACTCAGCCAAACGTACTGTGTTTCCGACGTCAGTTTCTGCAGCCTTCACAGGACCGACCTGTATTGGTACAATTTAAAGGGCAGGTAGGCACACTGTCCATTCTTCCGTCCGGAACACGCCGTCGTATTGCTGCGTAATAACAGTAGGTAGACGTAAAATAATACAATAACAATGGCAGGCAGGCACGAGAGTTGGGCTAGCGCCCAGGCGAAGAAAACCGGCTATCGCTAGACACTTTTCAGCACGTAGTTGCAGGGCAGGGATGGGCCATAGGATGATGACCCCACGTGATGCAGATGAAGAGCACGAACAGGGAAAGAGCTCGAAGCTCAAGCGAGAGGAATGACGAGCAATAATTGGCAGGAAGAAAGAAGAGGGAAAAAAAAAAGAGAATAAATATATAAATAAAACAAGGAACTAACTCTAACTGACACAGAGTAGACCTAGGGCCAGGCAAGGCTAGGTAAGCCCAGCAGCCCTAGCGAGAAAATGACGAACCTACAATTGGTCGGCTTAGGAGCCCTACCACAGTTTTATAAGTTACACTAGCGTTTAAAGTCATGTTGCTCTCTACGT
Organism: Ceratocystis variospora; assembly: GCA_038407165.1. Classification (NCBI taxonomy): domain Eukaryota; kingdom Fungi; phylum Ascomycota; class Sordariomycetes; order Microascales; family Ceratocystidaceae; genus Ceratocystis; species Ceratocystis variospora. The sequence continues at coordinate 86,541 of JAXHKN010000024.1, forward strand.
CATGTGCAGAACGCTAGATCTCATCTTATTTATACAGCCATTTATCTATATACAAGGCCCAAATACTTTTCTTCTTCTTGTATAGGTGTGCTTTAATGGTCACAGGACGCACTCGACATCAGTCTGTAGCGACCGTATGAAAAAACTACCAGCTTTCAGCAGACCTCAGCGCAGCGCAGTGGTCTTGCTCTCCCATAGCCTTGGCCGTTGTTGTGTGTCTTCTTCCGTAGCTAATGTGCAAAACAAGGGCCCCTTCAATTCCCGCTAATAGAATTGCCCTTGACATCGGCTCTCGAACTGACTATCTGCAGTCCTCTATAGTTCCCCCTTGCCTCAGCTTCCTCGCCAGGCTTGAACCAAATGTCCACTCGTCCTTCACCTTCTCTATTGAGCCTCTTGGTTTACCCGTGTCTTCAGGGCTTTAAGACGGCGTTTTGGTGGCAGGCTCTTTACACCAGGCTCTACAGCACCACCTAGAAGAAGGCTATGCCGTGCCCATGTATATTACTACGAGAGGCTAACCCATAGTCTTTGCACAAAACTTAAACTTGCTATAAACAAAATAATATTTCAAAGGCTCAGATATTGTTCAGCCCGAGATGAGGCGAGGGAAATAAAAAGATAACTACCAAAAAAAGAAGAAGGAAAAAAACAGAAAACACAGTAATAGGGAGAGTAAATGAGCATCAGGAAAGGAAAGAAAAAAATAAACACAGTAGAAGAAGAAATCAACAAGGAAAAAGCACGAACATAGAAAAAGAAGAAGCAAAAGTCAAATCATATCCACAGCTGCGCCTAACTGATATAGTTGTTGAACCTTCAACGCCTTCAAAATGATGAAAGCAAATTATCATCATCATTGATTTTATAGCAGGCAAAGCAGCAAGCAAGCCATAAAAAGTGAGAACCAAAAAAACAAAGATCAAAAAAAGAAACCAGCAATAAAAGAAAACAAGCAGAAAGCCACCACCACTAAATTGACTGGCTGACTCTAGCAAAAACAATCACGATGCAAAAGAAGAATGAATACCTGCCCCGCCTACATTAACCAAGAGACCGGTTTGGACAGACGGTTGCTCTGGGCGAGAGAGACGGTAGCATGGAAAAGAGGGAAAAGAAAAAGAAGAAAAAAGAGAGGAAAAGAAAAGGCGGAGAAAATTGACAAAAAAGACATGGAAAACCAAGAATATATGTACGTCACCAAACAAGCCACATGCTTAAATCATCGCCCGCCCTTACACAGCCACGCCCCGTTGTTACTGAACCTGAGCCATTTGAGATCTCACTTCAGGAGATAGACTAGGGGGATTCTGATCTGAGCCATCATAAGCAACAAGGTGGTTCATGTCAATATCAGCTCCTGAGGGTTCAACAAATGAGGCTGGCGAGTGAGTGTGGATAGGGAGGTTCATAGTTTGTTTTGGGTACATATCTCCAAGCCCGTTCCCATCATCTGAGATGGCACACGAAGAGTCAGGGCCCGCCCCTGGGTAAACCTCAGCTGATGTCGGACGCATCATGCCAATGGGAGGAGATTGCTCAGCAATCGCTGAGTCGGTGACGGGGCTCGTAGAAAACGGCAGGGGCGAAATAACAGGTGCCATTGTTGTCGAGTTTGCCATGGGTGAAAGGAAAGAGCCGCTATACGGTGTGCTCACTGGCAGTGGCGTAGGTTCTCCTGTGGGGGGAGCAAAGTAATTGGGACTAGAGAAATCAGCAGGCGAGGCTGCAGTCGCAGACATGGGGTACTGGCGCATGTCCAGGCCAAAGCCAGCCTGTGTGTCGATACGGAGGCCGGATCCCATATTGGGCGGTTGCTGAGGTACAGGAGCATACAGATTAGGACTCTGTTGAGACGCCGCCTCGCCCGGTTGTTGAATATAGAAAGAAGGCATGGGCTGCTGGAACATGGAAAAGTCTACAGCCATAGGCACCGAGCGACTGCGCTGTCTCTTGTGACCAGGCCCAGCACGCATGTTTGGTTGCATGTTGCTGATCCCCCAAGTTTCCTGGAACATGCCTACATGAGGCGGGGCCATGAAGTTGGGTTGAGATGAAGGGCGCGGGATGGGAGATACAGGAGCCGAGACGGCCAGGTTGTTGTGGTCAAACATGTGTTGATGGGCATGGCGGTTGATGAAGGACTCCAGGGAGATGAGCTTAGCCAGTTGTCCACTCAAGACCTTGGCATTACCGGCAAGGCGATGAACCAAGCACTGCGAGGCCTGCTTGTCTTCAGTGAAATCAAGACAGTTGACGAAGCCCTGGGTTATGGCAGTTTGGTCCATGAAGAAGAAGGGAGGGCTGGTCAGGTCAATGACAATGCCGCTGGGTTTTGTCGGGTCGTCGTCGTTATTCTCGAGATGGATGTTCTTGATGTAGGAAAAGGGATACTCGATTTTGTAGCCGGCCTGATCATTGTTAATGTAGTATGTCATGGTACATTTGTCAGGAGAGTAGAACACGATCAAGTCCATGGTGTTCTGGCCAACACGAGTCCACTTTCCGATACTCAGGGCGCGACAGGTAAAGTGCTGGATGAGGACCTTGCTCTGGGCAGCCTGATCGCCATGCATAAACATGTTGTTGCCGTACGGGTAGAGGCCAGAGCGACCCAAAAAGCTGCCGCCGATTCCTTTGCCAGTTTCCATGGCCTGGATAGCCAGATACTGGCGCATGGACTCGGGGATAGACTCCATATCCTCGCCATTCTCCAGGCTCTTCTTCGCAAGCTGCTTAATTTTGGCTCGTCTTGATTTAAGCGCACGTGGTTAGCAAATAGAACAGGTGGGGGGGAGGGAATGTGTAAGATTGTAGGACATAATGCATACTTGTTCTGAAACCAAATCTGAACCGACCTTTCGGTCATGTTAATTTCGTCAGCTATCCGGTCGCGAACAGCAGCAGTGGGGGTGGGGTTTTTGTTGAACTCCATTTCCAATGTTGACAGCTGATCGGGGGTGGCACGCTGACGCTTGTGGTTTTTCTGTTGCTGGGTTAGGGTGCTTTTCCGCGGGGGGCGCTTAGAAGCAGAGTTGGGGCCTGACTGCGAGAAGTTCTGCGTAGAGCCACCAGGGGTAGAGGGACTAGGCGAGTCCATCATGGAGGGAGGGCCCATCATGGGAGCCGAGGTAGATTCCATTGTAGTAGCCATAATACAGTTGCAATCAGGAAAGGAAAGAACCAATGCTATACACGTGACGTAGTGCGTTTATGGATTCCAGATGCCAGATAAAATCTGTGTTGCCGAGAGAAGAGGGTGGGGATATTAAAAAGGCCCGTCAAAAGGGAGGAATAGAAGGCTTCTTAGACGAGGGAGTTCAATCTAGAAGTCGAGGCGGGAATGAAGACTGACTCTACAAGAAAGGTAGCGGGGTTGCTTGCAGATAGAGAGAAACAGATGAGGACGGAGGGAAGTATGTGGAGTGAATCAGTCAGTGTTTGAGGGGGATATCGTGAAACCGGAAAACAAAGGCATCCAAGTATCTTGGGGCGAAAAGAAAGAGTCGTGAAAAAGGGTGACAGATCGCGAGACCAGATCGGAGATGTCGAAGGGAGGAGAGAAAAGAAGAACAAGAATTACGGCGAATTAAAGGGCAGTGTCCAAGGGAGCTGGTTCGTCGTGACGGAGGGGGGTCGAAGACGGTCCCTGGAAGTGAATGTGTGCAAGTTTGCTAATGAGCGAGTGTATAGAGAGCGATTGGTGTAGTAAACACGGTGGGTTGGGTTGGACCAAAAGAGCGGCAATTTGAAAGGCAACAGGGCCGAAAGAGTGAAAGAGAGACAGACAAGCGACAAGCTGAAGGAGGTCTGAGTGCATATGTATGTATAAGAGCCGATCTCGCGTGAAAGGTTCCGCCGATTCGAGAAGCGGGTTTTACAGTGGATGGATGTATGAGAAATATTTCAGTCGGAATCGAGTCGTAAGAGTGCAGAAGGTGCGGGAGCAGATATCCAAGTAATAAATAAAGTAATAGTAGAAAAAGAAGGCCAGCAAAGAACGTGTGTGAAAGAAAGTGGTATGGGACCTAGAATGAATGAAAGGAAACCCAAGGGCTAGCGATGAAGAGAGTGACTTTGAAGTAAGAGAAGGAAGAAAAAAATTAGAGAAAAAAAAGAGCGAAAAGCTGGAAAGAAAGAAAGAAACAACGACAACACAATGACGGGATATGGCGATGATACGACAGACGGGCAGAGGAGAAGAGAAGAGGAAAGGAGGAGGGGAAGTGCAAGAGAAAGAAAGGGAAGAAAAGAAAAGAAAAGAAAAAGAACAAGCGGGAAAAGTCAGAGAGAGCGGGCCAGGGACTGGGGACTTGGGGGGGAGGGATATAAGGAAAGAAGGAAGCTATGGGAATAGGGGAACAAAGGAACAAGAGGAAGGACAGAGAAGAAAAAAATGTGGAGGAAGGAACTGCAACTTGTAACTGCAAAAATACAACTTGCAACAACCTGTTACTAGCCAGTTAGGTTGCTACTGCGCCTATGTCTACACCTACGCCTATGTGTCTGGGCTGGGGGTCGGACTTCTTTTCTGTCTTCAACTTGCAACTAGCACGACGACTAGAAGCCGCGTACCTGGCCTTGGCCCTGCTCGCTGTTCCTGGCCTGCTCGCTGTTCCTGGCCTGCTTGCTGTCCCTGGCTGTCCCTGGCTGGCCCTGGCTGGCCCTGGCTGTCTTCTTTTTTTTGTTCCTGGTACCGTCTTACTCCTACCTAGACACAGACCAAGAAGGAACAGAACAGAAGAAAAGAAGGAACAGGGGAAGAACAGGGCAGGTGCGCGCCGGGCAGTCAGTGGGCGGGTGTGTACTGGCTGGCGTACCTCCCGGGTTGTTGTGGGCAGGTGGTAGTGGCGGGCGTTTGTGCTTTCCCTGTCCAGGATTTTCTTTTTTAGGATGCTTGGCTGTACTGGACTCTGCATGGGCAGGTTGGATATATGTCGAAGTATCTTTTTGGTCCATTAAGGGAAAGACCAAAGCCAGCGTGCCTCGACCTCGGAAACCTGTGGAAAGCAGCAGAGATGGGGGAGACAAGTAGCAAAGGGGAAAGGAAACAAGAGACGAACTAGACGAATGGAAAAAAGGGGATTTATTGAATGAATAAAAATAAGTATAAAGGATAAACAACACGAAGCCAGCGGGAATCAAAGGATAAGAGAGGGACCAGTCTAGATTTGGAACAGTCAGGAACCAGAAGGAAGGAAGCAACTGCTAAAAAAGAAGAGAAAAAAAAAAAAAAAAAAAGTGTGTCAGGCGGAGAGACGCAGGAGAAAGAGCAACAACCAAATAAAGGCACCTGGCCCGCGTAACAGTCACCGTCACCGTTCAGCGGCTTTTTCTTCTTTTCTTTGCCTACCCTCCTCCTCCTCTCCCTCTACACCAACTCACGCAGACAAGCGCTGGTGCTGGTTCGTTTTGTCCTGTTTCTTTCTTTTCTCGGTCCCCTCTCCTCTCACTCTTGCTCTCTTGCTCTCTTGCTCTCTTGCTCTCTTGCTCTCTTGCTCTCTTTCCCGTTGTCTCTTAAAATCCTGGCTGTCTTGCTCAGGGGGGATGGGTCATGCTATCTATCAACCGGGGCATACCATATAGCCAAGGCGGTGTGGATTAAGAAACAAAACGCAGCAGCCATCCACACCAAAAACGC
>JAXHKN010000240.1:0-38461 GCA_038407165.1 Ceratocystis variospora
ACGTGAAAACAGAAAGATAGACGATGAAGGAGAAAAAAAGGAAAAAAAAAAAAAAACCCCCCCCCCCCCCCCCTCGTCGATAAGAGCAGAGAACGACAAGTCCGCTTGGTTAGGCTGGTGGGCGGGCGCTGATCCGACCAGCTGATTCGGGCTAGGCTGGGGATGGTCCTTATACGCCCTGTTTCTAGGCCTGAAGCTTAAACTTTAGGCCCTGCCACAGGGGGAGAAAGGTACCGGAGGCAAGCAGGAGCAGCAGAGCAGGTGGGTGCGCAGGCTGTGGTAAAGGGGGCTTGTTCTCGTATCGACAGATATCTAGGTCCTGGCAGACAGACAAGACCATCACTCTTTTTCACCCTCCCTCTGCTTGGCCATGCCCCCGCTTCATACAAGGACAAGAGCCGCCCGTCGCGACAGCCGAGTTAGAGCAACCACGTTCCAACATGAAACGCGCCCGGTCCAAAGGCTTCGGCCACTGGGCTGTGCACTATAAGTTGCCCTGCAAGAAACTGGTTCAGCCTAATCACAAACATATGAACCTGGCTGGTTGACTGACGAGCTTTCGTCAACGTCCCCCACACCAAGTGGCTACCCCCTCTATATGTGCATCACGGCCCCTATAACAGACTCCTCTACAAACTAATTCGCCTGCAGTCTAGAACTCTCCATGTCCATTGGCTGCTAGTCCGCTCTACACCTTGGTCACAAGAGAGCAACCCCCTCCCCATCGCTGTCTCTGCCTGATCGCGTGCATCACCTTCATGTGTCGGGCTCGTACGGATTGACGTATTTGCATATCTACGCGTCGTAAATTACATTCAAACATATCTATCTCTACTTCCGCTGCCACTAGACCTGCAACTGCAGCCCGCCCCTCACGGGCGACTGTAGCCAGACAACTAGGGGAAGTGAAGGAGGAAAAAAAGGGGGAAAAAAATAAACGTGAAAAGGGAACATGAGAAAGCGAAAAAAGGACAAAGGAAAGGAAAAGAAAAACAGTTGCAGGCGCCAGCCACCCTCCCTCCATCCTTCTCTCATCAGCCCGTCACAGCTATAGTTCCTCCTGGATCTCCTCAATCCCTTCGTCGTCTTCGTAGTGCTTAAGCGTCTTTTCGCGGCCAGAACCATTCTTGCGCTCTCTTTTGAGCGCCTCGTTGAGAGCCTTGCTCCAGTGGTCCTTGTGGCGTCTGTTTCTCTGCATGATACGTTCCACGTGGTAGTCCCAGCAGCCCTCACTCGTCTCCGTCGCCTTAGCCCGGCAAATTTCTGACGCCTTGCTCTTCTCCACCGGCTCAGCCAATGGCCACTGGCCCCGCAGAGCGCCCATATCTTCATCGAGGAACGTGTCTAGAACCACTTGTCCCACACGGCGTTGTGCCTGGGCCAGCTCGGGCTCCTCGCGTATTAAAATCTGCAGGAAGTGTCTCATGCCACCGCTGGCCAAGAATGCAGCCCGGAATCTGCTGTCCTGCAGAAGACCACTGTACATGTTCACCACCGAGCGTATGCGTTGAGCTGACCTCTCAGCTTCCTCCGCCGTCAACCCCAGAGATGTCGTGGGCGCAATAATCGGCTGCGAAAACACCTTGTCCAACAACGGTTTCCGGCCAACTCCGCACGTGTGCATCATGAGACGATTCCATTTGGCCATCACCTCCTTCAGCGCCTTGGGGTTGTTCTGCAGGGCCCCACCAAGAACATAGCTGGCCACCTGGTCACGCGGGTAGTTCTTTGATGAGACGCCAGCCGAAGGCGGATCAAGCGAGAAGCACATGAGCGCCGCAACAGTGTCATAGTCCGAGGTCATCAACTCGCCGTAGTATACGTCGTGCGAAATATCCTCGAGAGATTCTAGGGCTGCATCTAGAGCTGTATTGCCCTCGGCATCGCCCTTGTGCAGCATATCAAGCGCCGTGAAAATGTTGCCGGCTTGCGGGAGGGCCTTCTTGGAGACATTGTCGCCGGGGTTGTAGTAGCCCACCATGGGGCCATCCACTGCCGTTACGTCGTGGTGATCTTCAACCGGCTCGACGGTTAAGGCGCTGTGTTGATCAACCAGAACAGCCCTCATGTTTTCATCATCGCTATCGTCCTCTGGGTGGTTAATCTTGGCCTCGTTCTCGCCAGTGGCGAGATTCATCCGCACGTAAAGTCCTGGCGGTAGCTGTTGATCGTCATGCACGATCTGGAACTCCTCTGTAGGCTCGAAGATCCTGGGGTAGCAATCTGCAGGGTTTGAGGTGTGGCAAATGATGTCGCGATGCAAAGCAGATGGATTACGGTTTAGAGGCGAGGCATTGGCAAGAATCGAGGGCACCAGGGCGAACATCAACTTGGCTCCTAGCCTCTTGGAGGTAGACTGGCGACCGTTTAGTCTTAGTGGACGATAGAGCATTTTGGGTTTGAACGAAATTTGCAATTGCTGTGCTCCGGAGCAAGTAAAGGATGGAAATAGGGTAAATCTAAAAACTGAGGCAAATCGCGTAGGTGAAAAGAGAAAGAAAATAAAATAAAAAGAGAAAAGAAAAAGAAAACAAAAAGAAAACAAATACCGTATTAAATCTTCTAATAACCAAAGTCCAGATCTCGATTTTGAACACCTACCATCTAAGTTGGTCTGTGTTTTCGACCATCTACGAGGTCACGTGAATATCGAAAACGCTAAGATCCAATATTCAACCAAGGACGTCAGTGCTCGCTTTTGTGCCGCATCGACAGATCGGCTGTTCCAGAATATGAGGAGTCGTTTGGATCCATAAATATCCATATGAACGATATAGAGGTTTGCGTAGCAGAAAAGAAGCGGTATCATGTGGCATAGAGACGGTAGTGACAATTTCCCCTAGGCTGCACATCAAGGAAGAAAACGCATTGTGATGCTGCTGCGGCTGCTGCTGCTATTGCGAATCAAGTTTATAGGCAGTAGCGACCAGTGATGAGCATTGACATGCATATACAGTAATGTGAGAAAAGGCGCAAGCAATGCAGACAACGCCAATGTTTTATCACACCAAGCCCCGCTTCTTTTTGCGCATAACTACCCGAACAATACCCGAAGCCAATAGCAGCTCGGCTAAATCCAGCTTCAACTGACGACCCTGTGAGGCAGGCTAAATTCCACGATAATAGCCCTCAATTCCACTGTCCAGCTCCCAAAACCAAGGCACCAATTGCTTCTGCCGCCTAGAATCCACCAGCTTTCTTCCGCCTCCACCGCATATTTGCCATGCTCGCTGTACGCCAGAGGGCTGTGCGTTTGGCACTGCGTGCCCGCCCTGTCCGCAGCCAGCAGCGTCACTCGTCGAGTCACAGTCACGAACACGCCCACCATGGACACGCCGCCCCGGTGAACGAGTCTTTCGGTGTATGTACCCCCAACCAGACCCTTTTTGCCTGCCGCGCAGCCCTCGCTTCCGGCCATATCTGCCTCTGATGGAAGCTGAGGTCGTTGTTGGGGTGGGCCGACTTCCCCCGTCTCTGCCGGGCTACCTGGCGCCCCACGGGGCGGGAACATGGCTCATCCTAGGCCTAGATCCGCTAAGGGAGCCAGATGAAGGCACTGGCCTCCTCGGCACTCGCAATGGATAGCGCCACATTGAACCTTGTACGCGCATCAGCTGCTAACTGACTCCATCCTCTAGCCCGGCTTTTACATGCTTGCTGCCGCCCTGCCGGCCGGAATCACCCTGTACAAGCTATCCCAGCCTGATGCTGATGGCACTCAGCCAGCCATCACCCGCTATCTGCAGCAGTACATGGCCCTGGGAGACCTGTGGGAGGAACGCAACAAGGGCCATGTTGCAGCTGTTGAGGAGGCCGCGCGCGATCGCCTACTGTTCTTCCACCAGCCCCGGCCTCACCACTACGAAGTTCGCGATATTGAGTACGTTGCTTCATGAACCCGTTTCATAACACCATCCTAGCACCAAACCGTGAACACGTCTTCTCCGCACCCACATTGAAGACTTGCTGACTCACATGTCTGCTACAGATCTCTTTTTGCTGGCTCACAACGTTGTGTGCCGCCTAGCATGAACGTCAATCTGGACAAGGTCACCGAACACTATAGAAATCTACACCATGAGGACGAGGCACGCAAAGCCAGAGTTTTGGCTTCGAAAGCTGCTGCCAGTGCTTAGTAAAGCTCGGCCCCCCTTTCGCCTCACTCGTTGTGCAACATCCATTACAGAACTACAGACAGACAATGCATGCCGCCAGTTAGCTGCATCTTCACCAGTAACCGTTTATATCATTACTCTGCGACACACTTCCATAGTTATTGGGCAGACGACACAGATAGGTAGACAGACAAACGACATGGGAACAGGCCTCTAGTGGATTTCTCTTGAATCTTGGAGAATCACTAGTGAGGGCATAGTTTCCATCTTCCAATACTATCATCGTCGTGTGCAAAACCTCTTCCACCCTACCTACAAGTGGATTCCCCCCTCATGACCCTTTTCATATATTGATAGGGTTTTGTCAGGCTTCTCACTATCCCCTTACCTTCAACTCATCTCCTTTGCATGTACTGGCGCTAATACTAGAGACACAAGACGCAAAAAGAGATGCCATAAATACACAGCCATCCGAGGGAGTAGTCCTAGAACCTGAACCATATTTGGCATCTGCACATATAAACTAGCATTGTCACTTTCGTTACTGTCATTTGAACTATCGTAACTTTTTTTTGATTCATTCGTCACGAAGGCATCCCAAACCATGTGCATTTGCCCCGTGTGACCTTGCGAGATAATGCAGAAACCTCCAACCCTTCCAGAAACACCACGCAAACATTTACTTGAGGGGAATGAAACGCGAAGAGTGGGTGGCACCAATACCGGGGCGACCGTGCTTGACGGGCTTGCTGTAGGCTGGTTAGTAACATGAAAACTTGGCTTGGAACCTACGCCGTCTCAAGCAGCACAGAAAGACCGGGAGAGCCCAGAGGAGGGGGGGGAATACGTACTAAGAGATAGAGAACTCACCCAGGTAGTGACCAACCATCTCAGGCTTGACCTCAACCTGGTTGAACTCCTTGCCGGAGTAGATACCAATGACGGAACCAATCATCTCGGGGACGACCAGCATGTTACGGAGATGGGTCTTGACGGGCTCGGGCTTCTCGTTGGGCTCAGCCTCCTGCTTGGCCTTGCGCAGCTTCTTGATCAGACCCATGGGGCGGCGCTTCAGACCACGGTTGATCCGGCGGCGGGCACGGGCGTGAACGATCTTGCGGAGCTCATCGGAGCTCAGGTCCAGAAGACTGTGGAGAAAAACAAAAAAAGGTCAGCTTATTTCTAGTCTATATAGACAAAGAGGGGGTAGAGTAGTGTGGGGGCCGCGCCAGTTATATCAAGTTTAATCCTGCAACCAGAGATATGGTAGCACCTCAGCCATATGCGGTGTTACCCCTATGCCTCATGTCTTCCACCTATCAAGCACTTGTCTACGATCTCGTCATAGATGATAGCCCAAGGTTGATACGTGGTTACGTGAAACTCGGTGGCACCGTTGCAAGATCGGATTAAAAAGCGCGGCGAGTTAAGAGAGGAGTATAATCGGAGAGGTTGCTATATAAGCAGGGAAAGGAAAAGACACAACGTACGCATCGAGGTCGACACCGCGGTAGGAGAACTTGCGGAAAGTTCTCTTGCGCTTGAGCTCAGCAGCCTCAACGGCGTTCTGTAGACGCAAGAGTAGTTAGCCAGCTGCGCCATATTTTCACATTGCATTGCTGCAACTATTTACGACTTTGTGTGTGTCCTGGTGTCTATGGGTATTTAAATCGCGAGATAATCGGTTGTTGAACATTCGGTGGATGTGAATGTCCAGTGGTCCAATATCGATTAATTTTGTGTTTAGGAAGTTTCGGGTGGGAAAGAGAATGAGGATGGTAAATCCGGTTCGAGAGGATGATGAGGGGCATCAAGAATATGGGATAGCACATACGTATTCGTCGTCAGCCATTTTTGCGGATGTGTTGTGTGGTGAATACGATTTCCGATTGACGATGTCGCGAACTGCGTTATGACGGGTCGTGGTGGATAGACTTGCAATAGGGAAACGACTGGGAATTTCGCTTTCAGGGCTTTAGTGCCCTCTAGTGTTCCCACACGTGATTTTGTGCTTTGTGGGAAGGAAACTGGGGACTTTGTGTGTAAGATCCACACTAAGTGAGCCGATAAGAGTGCAATGCTATATGATAAGATAAGATAAACGCCTCAGTCAGAAAGTGGAGACGGAGACGTGGCGCTGCTGGTATAGGTGGGGCGATACAGATATCTATTAAGCTACGTCCGTCTCAACTCAATAGTTTCTAAATTTGTGTGCCAGCACTTCTTTTTAAGAGAGCATCTACCAGTGCCATGAAACACACCAATGCCAACATACAGACCATTCTCAGCAATCTCGTGAAGAACAAGGCCTTGGAGGCTGTTTGAGTAGTCACATTCTGGACCTGCCAAGTCGAGGTCTTTGCCAAAATCCAAGGCTTTGAAGCAATGGGACTGAATGTCGCAATCCCCAATCAAGCTGTTAAGTACAATACACCCACCGGCGATGACTTCGAGGGGATTAAACCCAGGAATAGCCGTCCGTACATCCTATTCTTGGGCACGCTCAAGTGTACATAAGTATGTTTGAAAAATGCCGACTTGGTTCTGATTATGGGTTACGAAATTGAAATCCAAGCAGAAAGTGCCGCGCTCAATATCACGAAAGGTCTTCACTGCCACCTCTTCCGAAGCGACTTGGCCGCCTTTGATTTGGACAAAGTTTTATAGGCGAAACGAATAGAAAAAACAGGCCCCATCTGTTTTGGCGTTACTGTCGTTTGAGTGCGTAGGATAGTCCTGAGCAAAGTAAATATTGATTTGAGATGGCTTATGTCCACCAAGCTCAGCGGCATCTGACGAAAGTTAAGCCGCTAGGTTGGCCAAAACATTGTCGCAGAGATTCTTGGCAAGTGACGAGCACGTCCTGTAGAAGCTATGAGAATCCATTATTGTGTCCACTAGGAAGTATTGGTTTGGTGGCGTGTTAGAATAGTTGGTTTCTTGCTTATCAGCTGTGTGTCTCACCAACATTCGAAAAGCACACACTTGCTGACCGGATATTTATTTTTTCCCGTTTCCAAGTATCGGTGAGTCTGCGCAGACCTAGGGACTTGCTTTATTCCCCCGCTTACTTCTCTTGGTTTCTGCACAATGTCAGAATGGGCGTGCGTAGCATGGCGGTGGCTTACGCGGAAAGAGACAGAGTGTGTTGACCAAGTGAAAATATCACAGTTTTGAAAGCCAATTGGAGCTCTGGTCGTACAAAAGGAGCTGTTAACGTTGGTGTTGGCTACACAACGGGGGAAGACGGCAGGCTGAGTAGCTGCCTTACTTCATTAATAACCTTAATATATAGAGATTTGCTATCCATTTCGGTGTGCGTATTCTGATACCATCTATCGACGACGCCCGAAGCTGATTGATCTCTGAATTATCACGCAAACGGTCGCTTATAGGGAACAAAGGGAATGAGAGGTACCAGATCTGTTAGATACCCTTTCGGTTTTTAGGCTGGCTCCATAACCCAAACTAACCCTAGAACAGCAATTTGGGTCTCCACTCCTTTGACGTGCTTGGTCTTCACCCAAGCCCTTTTTCAACCTAACATCACATGCAAATTGTCCTATGAGAGCACCACTCCAGATTCTATCTTGTCTTTACATAGATTGTCCTATTAGCCTCTGCATACTGAATCATGTCTGCGCCTTGGGACTCAGTGCCTATACAGGACTTGCTGGTTGTGCTTGTCACTGGCGCAAACAGGTAGGTCAACCTTCACTACCACCCCTTACTACTACATAGAATACACAAAACATGAATGGTGCTGACCGCGTCGTCTACAGTGGAATTGGTCTTGGAATCGGCCAAAAGCTTATTGATGACTTTCTCGCCCAGCGTTCTAGCTCATCGCATCTTATTCTAATCCCAACTACACGAAGCCCCTCTAAGTCTCGCGAAACTGTCACCACCCTACGTGCTTATTTGACCGTTGCCGCCAAGAACTTTGCAGCAAAATCATCCACAACAGACCCGAAAACTTCAGCAAAGATCATTGATAGCGTGCGTCAACGCGTCCACATTGTCAGTATCCAGCTAGACCTGTGTGATCTAAAAAACGTTTACCATGCTGCGCAGACGCTTGTATCTGGGCGCGTGAGCAACCCGCCATCCAATGATGGCACACCAGATGCACTGACAGACGTCCGCATTCCAAAACTCGACTCGGTAATCTTCAATGCAGGATTTGGTGGCTGGACGGGCATCGACTGGGTAAAAATGATTAAATGCGTGTGGAGAGAAGGCATAATAGCGTCGTGCACCTGGCCTGATTACAAAGCGGCTTCACCGGGCGATGTTATTACTCAGAGAGGAGCCAATGGCAAGGTGAGTTTATCTTTGGCTAAATGAACATGTCTTTGCTGTGAAATAGCAGCTTGCCAACTATATCCTTTCTTCATATATGACCTTGACATCCTAACATCAGAATGTTCTATAGATTATCGACGAACCAAAACTCGGCACCGTGTTTTGCTCCAATGTCTTTGGCCATTATACATTCGGCCACCAACTTGTGCCGCTTCTTAGTCGGGAAAACTATGGGGAGACTCCAGGGCGCATCATCTGGACTAGCAGCATTGAGCCACAAGCCGAAAGTCTATCTTTGGACGATATTCAAGGCGTGGCTTCGCTAGCTCCCTACGAAAGCTCCAAACGACTAACAGATTTGCTTGCCATTACTCACACGCTTCCCAGCGTCAGCCCCATGGCCGAATCATTCTTTACGGATGACAGAGCCGACAGTAACATGCATCAAAAGGCCAAGCCGACCATGTACGTTACCCACCCCGGCGTGGTTGCTTCTCCACTATTCCCTCTGGCATCCTGGATGTTCCATCTCTACCGCCTCACCATGTACTTGTGTCGTATCTTTAGCTCCCCCTGGCACCCTGTCGAGGCATATGCCGGTGCAACTGCAGCCGTATGGCTAGTCTTGAGTTCACAGAAAGCTCTCGACCAAGTGCAAGCTCAACAGACAAAGTGGGGGACGGCTGCCAGCCCAACAGGAAGAACCTACGTGAAGCCGACAGAAGTCGATGGGTGGGGATGGAACTCGAAAAGCCTAACTGTGGAAGATATCCAGAAAGAGATAGTCGAGCCTAATCTCATGCGAATGGCGGTGGGCAGACATCCGCATGCCACAGATGCTACTAAAGAGAGTAGGATGAAGATCGAAGAGGAAGGGGCTCGCATATGGCGCGAAATGGAGGACTTGCGTGTGAAATGGGAGGCTATACTGAATCTTTGAAGAGACGGCCTGCTGTGTATTTCAAAAAAGAAACTGACCATGGCTACTGCATGGCACAGCCTTTTTCGTAATTATTCAAATCAGGCCCACCCAGGCTTGCAGTGCATGTACTGTGTCGTGGGGCGAATTTGCCCGTGCTTTCTCCCGAAGCACAGACAACGGGATTCGTAAGGTCAGACATCTTAGCAACATAATATTAGTAGCCAAGTAGCGACACGTAATTTCAATAGGGATCTTAAAGCCCTCATAATATAACATAATGAAACCAAGCAAAATGAAGCTGTAAGTATATGCGCGCAAGCAGCGGATCAGCCGTTACGAAAAACAGCCAACTTGAAGCCTGCTTGCTATACTGCGCCTTCCTGTATATTACTCGAGCCTCTACCCGGCGCAAAATTGTCGGGGATGACCTGGCCGTGGAAGATTTCGTTGGACCTGGTGCGGCGCAAGAGGTTGCTGGTGTCCCGGCCAAATAGCCCGATACACATGGGCAACGGGACAACGATAATACTAATTACAGCCTGGAAAATCAAGCTCTTTTTCATATGATTTGGCGGGCTAGCGCTATCTCCCGCTTCAAGCGCATCGCTAATGACGATAAAGCATGCACCGAGCAGCTGTCCCAAAGACCAAGCTAGTGTTGAAGTCACTTCAGAGCCAACGGGATAACTTAGTTCAGCCAAGAACTCAAGCGCTATAGGGATAACACTAAATGAAGCTGCACCAAGTACCCCGAGCACAATGTAAGGACCAACCACCTTGCGAGTCTCTGGCATCCAGATGAAAATGGTGTACATAGTAGCGATGATGGGTACAGCGCACTTCAGAGCAGGAAGGAACTTTTTATGGCGGTCGAAAATAGGCGATGTAATGGCTGAGCATATCAGGCCAGCCACGATAAGGACGGCACCGCCAATGCCAGCATCATCCTCGGAGATGCCATATGGCTCGAGAATTTGATTTAGCAAAGACGAGATGTTGTTAAAGAGACCGACGTAAGTTGCAAAAGGAATCAAGACAAGCCAGATTTCTACAGAGCTAGAAATATAACGCAGTGAGTCGCTTAGGTTAGGGCGCTCGACAATTGAAGTGTGTGATACGGGAGTGGGCGGTTTAGCGGGGATGAAGAACGTGGGAATGCTTGCGACAGTAGCCTAACAGAAAGACGGGTCAGTATATGATGCAGAAGTTTGCCTCGTGTGGCTGGCTTGTCAGGGCAGGTCGACTAACTATTATCGAAACATAGAGCACTGCATTGGAAATATCGGCAGGTTCCTTTACCCACATAGGAGTAATAAGCTGTGCCAAAGCTGCTCCCAGTGGGTTCGAAAGTGTTGCTATCGCTGTGGCCACTACTCGGCCTTTCTCGGTAAACCACATGTCAGAGTAGGTTGTTGGCGCTGACAAAATAAAAGGCTGGGCGAGGCCAATTAACACTTGCGATACCACTACCAATGGGTATGTTCCACCGTCTCTTGAGTGTGAGCTAGCATAGCGCACCCAGTTTCCCACAAGCAATAGCGCTGAGGCGGCCATAAACGAAGGCTTAGGACCCAGATGCAGCAGCTTTATAGTAAAGGGTGCGCATATGCAGTAGGAGAATTGGTAGGATATAGACAACCAGTTGACGCCAGTTTTGCTCGTGCTGTAGTATTTAGCTGCATGATCTGAGACAGGCGCAAAGAGAAGCCACTATAGATGAGTATTACTGTGAGCAAATATTTTCTTTTTCTGATGTACCAAAGGCAAAGAAAGGACTTACCCCCCAGTTTACTGCTAGATTTAGCAAAAACATCTGGAACATTCCCAACCAGCGCCTTCGATACGTCTTGAATACTATGTCATGGCTAATGCCATGACTCCGACTATCTGGCGATCTATTGCGCTCTGTCAATTCATGAGCGCCAGTTTCAGGAATACCTTCTTTGTTGAATAGACTCGGAGGCGACTGAAAGGACAATGGAGATTGAGCGGAGGCTGGAGCAGGAACAGCCGATTTGGTGTCCATTTTCATGTAGGCCGCACCAGGGCCAGGGGTCTTCTTGAGAGAAGCCATGATGCTGGATAGAAGTAGAGGGGGCTCGGGTCTTGAAGGAGGCCCGGAAGGACTAGTCGAGAGGATAGATGTAAACAGTGAAATTGGCAATATGAGGAAAATACAGACGAGGAAAAATAAAGAGAAGACTTGGTGTGTCTTGTGGAAGAAATGAGAAATAAGAAACAAAAACAAGAAAAAAGCAAGTCTGAAAGTTTCTTGGCTCGAGCTCACGGAAGAGGAAACATGAAGGGGAAACAATAAATACCCCTAGTCCTGGCTAATAAACCACAAACACAGCCAGAAACATAAGGGTCGTTACAAGACAGGACAAAGATGAAGACGAGGGGGCAGGTATTGGACATGTATATGTACCTGGGCAGTAGATGTGTACTTGGGGTATATAAGGTTGTTTTACGTTTAACCAAAAAAAAAAAGATGCTATGTATCATCCGCACGGATAGGCACAATGTTGTAGGTTTGCGACTCTCAAGGACAGGGAAACAGGCAAAAGACTGGAGGATTCGTGACAAGCACATCTAGCCCAGAAAGGCACAAAAGGTCAAGGGCTGGACCAAGAAGTTGAGAAACGACAAAGGAGAAAAGAAGACGATGCAAACGGGGCCTAACAGGGGTAGCTGGGGGGAGAAAAGAGGAAGAAGAAAGGAAAAGAGAAAAGAACAATGCGAGTTGCATGAAAGAATGAGAACAAAAAGAGCAAGGAAAGACAAAAAAAAAAGATAAAACAGAGCAGATAGTATGTGAGTGTAAAGGGGAAAGAATTTCAGGCGCAACCAAGCGGGCGATGTCGTATATATGTCACGGGCTCGATTTGGGTAATTACTTCATTGGGACACACAAAAAAAAAACCAAGAAAGCGTGGCAAGCTGCAAACACCAAGATAGGCAGGCAGACTTAGCCCTAGAACAGACAGTCGAGAGTCAGCACCTTCCCAGTGCTGCGCAAGTTGGGCTAAAGAATAAAGATTCGACCATTGAGAAGCGATCGAAAAACTATAGCAGGTGCGTGCGCTTCTATGGTTCTTTTCTTATCTTCTCTTTCTTTTTTACAGGGCTTCCTTCTTCACGGCGCAAGCCAAGGAGCTACTACTTCGTAGACGAGTAATGCACAACGGGAAGAAAAAGCGGGCCGTACTGGTACTAAGTACTTGGAGATATACAAGAACGATGTATCTGTTTGTACCCGCCGCAATTGACCTGTTAATTTGGTTGTTACGGCATCCCGCGGCCGATCACAGGTTGTTGTTGCCTTTTTTGAGTTGCTCCACTCAGCTTGTCCTGTCCCTCTTGCCTTATCTGCTTGCTGCCCCTCTTTTCCCGAGACGTCTTGTCGGGAGTCATTTTGAGACATAGTCACTTGTTCCACAACCACGACGCCGCCATAGCCATAGCTACGAAACGCGCTGAGCCGGGGCCCTCTTTAACCCTTGTACGGTATAGGGTTAGGACGCACAAGCTTAACCCTTGCTCATCGGTTTGGGTATTGCACCGTCACTTTGTGTATGTGTCTTTTCCTTTTCCTCATTTCTCTACTTGTTTTCTTCTATCGCAACTTTCAAGTGGCTGCATAATTAATCTTGTCGGGGTGTCCTAATCTCCATTCTTCAACTCATCTGGCTGTTTGCAGTGGTTACTGCTTGCAACTGCTTTCTTTCTCTTATTTTTCCAACGAGCTCTGCTCATCGCCTCCTTTTCGGCCTGAAGTTTTCCTTACACCAGGGGCCCTCCCTTGCTGCTTTGTTGCGCTCTGGTCTTTCTGTGACAAAGCAATCTTGATATCAAAAGCAATCCGATAACTGTTGTAACACTCTGTTGCTCGTCTCTGTACCCCGTCGTCAGAACCGGAACCCCCCCCCCCCTATTTTCTATTCCGACAGCTCCCGCCCAATCCGACCCGACATAGCCTAAGCCGTACTATACTCTCTATTTACTGTATTGTCTTGCAATTTGTCGACATGTCTCGTCGCTCGCAAAACCCCGCTGCTGAGCGGATAGCCCAGAACCAACAGACCATCAAGAGCCTCCTGAAGCTGGACTGCAACAAAGTATGCGCTGATTGCAAGCGCAACAAGCGTGAGTAACCGATTCTCTTGATTTTACTTTCATCTTTGCACGTCTACTGGCTGAGCATCTGTGGCATTTATGAGTATGACTTGCATCTGTGTACTGACTATGTAAAGACCCCAGATGGGCTAGCTGGAATATTGGAATCTTCATTTGCATCCGTTGCTCTGGCATCCACCGTAGCATGGGCACGCACATCAGCCGCGTCAAATCTGTCGACCTCGATTCCTGGACCGACGAGCAGGTGGCAAGTGTACTAGCCTGGGGCAATGCCCGCGCGAACAAGTACTGGGAGACCAAACTGGCTGCTGGCCATGTGCCTTCGGAGAACAAGATTGAGAATTTTATCCGCACGAAGTACGAGCTGAAGCGCTGGGCTATGGATGGCCCGCGTCCCGACCCTGCTAGCTTGGATGTTGATGGCGACGAGGATATTCCATTGAGCCTTGTCAAGGAGAAGCATAATATTGAGCGCAAGGAGTCGATAAGAAAGGCATCTGTTGGCCAGTCCTCTGCACCGGCTGTCCACAAAGCTGTTCCCCCCCCACCTCAGGTTGACCTGATAGGCGGGGAAAGCTCATCGCCCATCCCACCGGCTGCTGTCCCGGCCAAGGCAACGGCCAAGACGTCTGCTGCAAAACCCTCAGGCGGTCGAGATTCACTTCTTGGCCTTGACTTCTTTGGTGATGCCACATCTACTCCTTCGCGCCCTTCGTCTACATCAAACTCCGGCTCGGGTGCTGCGCAGTCTCGTCCTGATTTGAAACAGTCTATCCTATCCCTTTATGCTTCAGCTCCCCGTACCCAGCCTGCTGCTGCTGCTGCCGCTGCACAACCTGCCGCTGCCATTACCACTGGTGGCTTTGGCGGCTTGAACGATGCCTTTGGCGGCCTTAATTTTGGAGGTGCCTCTGCTCCTACAACGTCAGCAGCACCTGTCTCCCCCCCCAAGCCCGTTGATCCCTTTGCTAGTTTTGGTCTGGGTAGTTCCAAGTCCCCCCCCCCTGCTCAGGCTTCTAGTAGCAATGCATTCTCGAACCTTGGCGGGGGCAGCTTTTTTGATACCAAACCTGCAGCTACTACACCTTCCCATACTGCCAAACAGCCATCCTACAGCGGATTTGGTGACTTTGCATCTCCCACCACGGCTTCTTCTTCCAAACCAACTCAGCCGTCTGCAATGGGCGACCTCTTTGACTTGTCCACTCCGTCTCCTGCTGCTGCCACCTCTGCTGTTTCACAGCCAATGTCATCAGCGTCTGCCTTTAATTTGACGTTATCTGCTTCCAAGTCCCCTGTCGCCGCCCCTGCAACCACTACATCATTTAATGTTGGCGGGACTAACACTGCTTTGTCTGGCTCTGATGTGTGGGGGAACAATGCCTGGGGTTCTGAGTCCAAGACAGATGCCGCAAAGCCTGCGGCGACACCATCAGGGCCGGCAGCTCCGGCTACCACCAATGACTTTGGCTGGGGGTCTGCCGCTAGCTCGTCATTTGCATCAACAAGCATTGTTCCTGGCGTGACGGGCGGGTTTGCGCCGACGCCCAAGGTAGCTGCTGATGAAGAATTTGGTGGCTGGGCTAGTAATAACACGCCCGCAGCCGCTACGACGATATCTGGCGGTAACAAGGGCTTTGGTGCGGCCGCAGGGGGCGATAGTGATCTGTTTTCGAACGTGTGGCAGTGAGTTTTGTTTTCTGGTTGTTTTCTTGCAAGGCAAAATGGGGGCCGGCAGGGGGATTTTGTAGGCAGAGATGGTGTATTAATGTATAGTGAGGCTGGCCTTTTATAAATAAGAATAAAGAACATGATTTCCACATTCACAGACTAGATACAGGGCAGGGCAGACAAGGTTTTGTAGATGAGGCTGTATAAAAGATAAACGATGGGGGGAAGACACTGGAAAAGAAAGCGGCTAGACTTGTAGTACGGAAATCATGAAGACAAACAAAGTAGTTAAAGCAGTGGGTGGATACAGACACGAGTATGGAATAGAAGCAAAGTAAAACGCCGAGTCCAATGCTATAGCGGACGAGGATATAATCCAGAGTAGAAATGAAGAGAAAAAAAAGGACAGAAAAGAAGACAAAGGCAGAAGAGAGACTCGAGAGGCATGAGAATTCGCGACGCAGGACAATTGTGAGTCTGGATGGCGCATTTTTGTCCGCGCGCTCTGATTTAGAAGAACATCTTTGAGAGATAATACAAGATCATGAAGAAGGCGATTATCAGACCTGATAGCTTGAAGATGGCCACCTTGTTGCCGGAGGCGGCCATGCGGGTGAGACGAGTCGCGGAGCCTTTGAGCTGGGTGGTCATTGAGGAGAAGGTATCGTTCTAGAAAGCGGGAGAAAAAAGCGATGGTTGGTTAGCAAAGCAGGGAAGAGAAGTATGGTATGGCCTCGCGGGCTGGTGACAGCACTCACACTTGCGTCGATCACATCCTGTGACCGCGCATGATCGTAGATATCGACAGTCACGCTGCGAAGCGCGGAGACCTTTGCGCTTAGATCATTGAGGCGTTCGTTGTTTTGGCGTTCTCGCTCATAGGCTTCCGACATGGTGGGCGGGATTAAATATATGCGGATCGGGCGAGATGCAGAGTGTATGGCTCGAGAGTGAGCGAGAGCGACGGGGCAACAGACGACAGCGATTCCCAGCGGGGGCCGGTTTGAGTGTGGATGTTGATTGAGTGGTGTGTATGGTATGGTATGTATGTCTACGAAAGCAGAGCCGGCCTTAACTATGCGAATAGAAAAGAAGGAGAGGGAAAGAGAGCCCAAGCGAGAAACTGCAGCAGGTGAAAAAGAAGCAAGGCGAGACCTGGCTGACTTGGGACAGTTTGTTCTATGTATGGGTTAATGTACTAAAGTCTGGCCCTGGATTCGCTTGTGTTGCAAGTTTCCAGGAGCCTTGTTCTTCTCCTTTGATTTGTCTCAGAAAATGCACAGGTGGGAGCGCCACAGCAAGGTTGAGCGGATTGGACCGTGGCTCTGGGTATGTATGACGTAGAGTGTGGCGTAGGAGGGGAGCAGAAGGGTGGCGCCAGTGGAGCGGGGAGTAAATACTCCAGTTCTAAGAAGCAAGCTATACCGGTAGCTCATTACGGTAGACCCCGCGCATCTGGCTTGAAAGAGCCCGAATTGGACGTCGAATAAGCAAAGAGGCACAGATGAAATTTAAACGAGCACGCACATACGTAACCAACTACCTTGCTGGTATGAATGTACCGGGACCTTCCATTTTGCGATAGAAAGATATGCCCCAGGATTTCTTGGAAGCACAGCCTTCATTCAATCTTTTGCTTTTTTTAATCCTTCATTGTTCGTTTATACATATTGGACCTTGCAGCCTTGCCCTTCTCTCCATCCATATTCGACAGCGGAGCGACGAAATATAAAAGAAATCACGGAATCTTTGCTCGAATTTTAATACTCGCAATCTGCCCTTCTGTCAATTCCATCTTGCATTTTATTGCGCTGTTAACTGTTATCAGGAGCCTCCCGCACCCACGCACCCACGCACACGCACAAACCCGGTCTCTCCGCATCGCATCAACAAAAAGCCCAGACGACTTTTTCCCTAGTATTTTCATCGTTGCTGTGCGAGCTTTGTTCAACTTCTTTTAGGCATAATAAAAGAAACGAAGCCAAAAATCTATTATAGTTCAGGGAAATATATTGCTAGTTCCGAGGATACACGGGGAAACTTGCTTTGCTGTTTGCATCACGACTTGTTTTTTTTTTCCCTTCATTTCTCTCCTCTTTTTTTCCTCCCATCTTCATATTTTTTGACCCAAGCAAGATACCCACCCCACGTTCGTCATCGCGTTTCTCTCTCCATCGCCTTTGCTTTCTCTTCCTGTTCTCCCGCCTTATTTTCTTGCTTTCTTTTGCCTCGCGCTCCTCTTCCCGGATAGCTCCATTCGCTTTATTACTGCTGTATTTTCGGTCTTGCTCTCGCGCGCTGTGTCATCATGGGTCTTCATAATCCTTTGCCGTCTTCGCTTTCGTGTAAGTTCCATCTCTCCCTCTTTTCCCTTTTGTCCTCCCCGTTTCGCTGTACTAACATCCCACCAGCTGAGTGCAAAAAGTGCGGGAAAATCCTCTCCTCGTTCGTCGATCCGCGTCAGTCTTTCGGTCCCGACAAAATCATCCCCGCTTCTATTCTCGCCAGAGCTCAGGTACGGACGACCGACCCCAAAGAGATTGAATTCTGTTTTTGGTCTCTTTTGCTTTCTATGCCCCCCGATTTACTCACTGTCTAACTGTCTCCCTTTACCCCTCTCTAGGGTCTTGCTATCCTTACTGTTATCAAGGCCGGATTCCTTGGCTCAGCTCGCTTTGGTAGTGGCCTTGTTGTCGCACGTCTTCCCAATGGTAGCTGGAGTGCCCCTAGTGCTATAGCGACCGCCGGCGCTGGCTTTGGCGGTCAGGTTGGTTTCGAGATTACCGACTTTGTATTTATCCTCAATGATTCAAGCGCCGTCCGTACCTTTGCCCAGGCTGGCTCGCTTACCCTTGGAGGCAATGTTTCCATTGCGGCTGGGCCCATCGGCCGTAATGCTGAGGCTGCCGGCGCTGCCTCTCTCAAAGGCGTGGCCGGTGTTTTTGCGTACTCCAAGACCAAAGGCCTTTTTGCTGGCGTTTCCCTCGAGGGCTCCGCGATCATTGAACGTAGCGATGCCAACGAAAAACTTTACGGCCAGCGCCTTACTGCCATGCAACTGCTCACTGGCGCGGTACCACCACCTCCCCAGGCTGCTCCGCTAATGAATATGCTGTCATCGCGCATTTTTGCCGGTGTTGGCGGCGACAGCACCATGTATAACCAGAACCCCAACTACGACTATCGCAACACTACCGACAACATTTCTCAGTCTGGCGGCCTCAACCGCCCATCGCGCGCAAGCACGTGGCAGGATCCCATATACGATCGCCCTAACTTTAGCCAGTCTCAGCAAAAACAGCAAACTGGTGTTGGCGCAAACAGCGGGAACCTCACGCGCAGTAGCACTGTATCATCAACCCGCGACGCATCCATCAACCCGTTCCCGCGCACAAATACTGGAAGCACACTGGGGTCGTCGACGGCAGCAGCAGCAGCCCGCAAGCCAGCACCACCCAAGCCTAACATGAGTGCCAAGTCGGCCTTGATCAAGAAGAATGAGGCAGTAGCCATGTTTAGCTTTGAGGCAGACCAGCCAGGCGACTTGGGGTTCAAGAAGGGCGACATCATTACGGTGTTAAAGAAGACAGATAGTGACAACGACTGGTGGTGGGTTCTTCTCCCTTTTCTTTTTTGTTTTCACTGTTTTCCTTATTGCCCTTGAAATGTGGAAACATACACTAACTTTCTCTAGGACTGGCATGATCGGCAACCGCCACGGTATATTTCCTAGCAACTACGTCAAGATGATGGAGTAGAGATGCGGTCAAAAACATGAACAGAGCAGCTTGGGGATGGGGGGAGACAGTGCTCTAGATATTCTTGGTGTATTTGCTGCATTTTCCTTCGCTTCTTTCCTAAATTCTTTCCCATCTTCTTTTTGTCCTCCCTTTTCCTTTTCCTTATTCATGCCTGCCCCGAGTTTCCCGTTTCAAGATTTGATAGCCTAACCTGTTTATGAAGACATTTTCTTTTCCCTTTGTTGTGCTACTGGCCAAGGAAATATTGATACCTAAGCAAGTATTGTGCTGTATACGTATATAGCAGAAGGCCCGAAAAATGACGTCATCCACCAAAGAAACAAAAAAGACAATGAAGCAGTGGAGTCTTGCACGTTAGACCTTGGAAGAGGTGATTCTTGAATACTCGTTTGGTCGTGTTCAGACATAAAGGTTCCTACACTGTTATTATAAAAGGTCACAGCAATACAAAATAAATAACAACCCCCCCCCCCAGTAAAAAAAGGGCGAATAAGAGTTTTGCGCGTCGGTCGATGAAGTCAGCTATGACGTCATCAACCCGATAAGACAAACAATGTTTATAGAACCGGAATAAAGCTTTCGTTGCGATGTATTGTATTTCGCGCTCCCATGCTTGATAGAAAAAAAAAAAAAGGGTGGCCTATCTCTTGTCTCGTTTAAGCTTTCTAGGCTCTGGTACTCACTCCGTTACCTTACTTCTTGTTTTTTTTTCCCGCCCTACCTGCCAACTACAATCTATTGGTCTTCTTCTTCTTCTTGTTCTTGTTCTTCCTTTTACTAGATGCGATACTATCTGCTGCCGCTGGCGCGGCTTTAACGTCGCTAGCGTCTGTGGTGGGAATGAGTGCACGGCTCTCGTTATCCGAGTCACCTCCGTTGTCTGAGCCATCAGGCCCTGTGCTCAGAGACGCCGTGGCCATGCTCCCCGAGGGCACCTTGCCGCTTGCGGCTTCATCACCAGAGCTTGAAGTGTGAATGACAATTTTGCGTACACCGCCAGTCTCGATAATGCTTTCTGTAATGACACCGCCGGGAGTGCGGTAGATGTTGAGCTCGGGGCTATGATTGCCAGATCCAGCAGAGGATGACGACAAGCGCTTGGCTGGGGGTGTTGTTGGTGACTTGGAAGATGGAGGTTGTGCGCGCATAGAAGTGGGAATATCTACTACGATTTTACTGGGTTGCGAATCGGTGTAGGTATGTGTGCTGTTGCCTTTGGCATCCACTATGATGCCGCTGGCTACATCAGTGTAGGTCGATGGTATTACCTGTACAGTGCTAGACAGCAGAGGAGTGCGTTCGTCATTATCCACGTTTTCCTCTTCCTGTATATGCTCGTGTTCGTGGTGTTGGTTGGATATAACAGGGCGCATAGCAGGAGAGCCAAGGACGTGCTTGATTTTGACCGAAGCTAGTTTGGTGTCTTTGGGATTTATAGCAGGGTTTGAAGGGCCGAGGTGCTTGAGCTGTTGGCGCATTTCATCGAGGTTTGCTTTCACGGCAACTGGAATAAATCCAGGACGGCCGTCGCTGGAGGGAGCACGCATCATAAAGGTTGCAGTAGCTGGCCTAGGGCCGTTCGAGAGTTCCGAAGAGATGATGGCATCCTCCGCCGTAAGAGTAGTGTTTGGAGCATGGAAATCGGCGGCTTCGATAAGTTCCTGGCGATTAATGCGGGCCTTGGGGGCCGGAGTAAGACGACGGATAGCTTTGTGGACATCAATATACACATCGGACTCATCAATGATTTCCCTAGAGATGATGAGTGTTAGTAGAGTAAGTAGCAAGTAAACAATAGTTGAACGGAAAGGGTAGACAAAATTCTTCATGGGAACACAAGGAGGTTAGGGGCTTCAAAAAGGACTTACTCTCCAATGAGCTCTTCAATGACATCCTCCAAGGTTACGACACCCATGGCGCCATGATCCTCACCGGGGCAAGCAGACACGACAACCATGTGCGATTTGCCTTCTTGGAAGAAGTTGACAATGTCTAGGCAGCTTGTCTCGGGTCGCGTTTCCGGCAGAGTAGCAAGTGGGAAGTCGGAAACACGACTGCAGTCTTCGGGGTCGTAGGTGATGAGGATTTTGACAAGCAGCATACCAACAAAGTTTCTAGGACTACCAGGGGCATGGATAGGGATACGCGAGTAGCCAGCTGATAGAATGCGGTCCATTGTGCGCTCATCAAGAACAGTGTCTTCAGACATGATAAAAACATCGTCCATGGGCGTCATGACGTCGCGTACAGGCTTGTCTTTGAGGTCTAAAACTGCGCTGATGATGGTGACCTCATCAGCATTGAGGCGATTTGAGACATCACCAAGCGTCTGGTGCAGGTTAACCAACTGTTTTAAGCCGCTCTTCTTGTATACGGTGGGATGATCCTCGCCCAGAATCCAGTCCAACAGCTTGGCGATGGGCCAAGACAGCGGCGCCATGAGCCACATCATCATGAGGACAGGTTTTGCCATAAAGCCACCAATCTGGAGGCCGAAGCGAACGCAGATAGACTGTGGAAGCACCTCGCCGAAGATGACAATGAGAGCAGTACTGCCAATAACCGCAGCTACACCACCGCCAAGGCAGCGGTCCAAAACCACGGGCAGAGTTTCGTTGACAATGACATTGGACAACAGCAAGGTCACTAGCACCCAGTGTTTGCCGCGTTTTAAGAGATCGTAGACACGCTGAGCGTTTTTGTTTTGAGGTTCGGAGGTATCGCCGGCGAGGACCTGGAGATAAACGTCATCTTGACCCATAAGGCTAAAGAGAAAGACGCAGAAATAACCGGTTAGCAGGGACGACCGGACATTGATGGCGAGCCGTCATAAAAAGAAATAGAACCACTCACGCAATGGTCAAGCCGGCAAAGGCTCCTCCGGCAAGCACAAGAATTGCCGAAAAAATGTAGAGCGCAACAAGATCACCGCCTTCAACGGGCTCTTCTTCTTCCACAGCGCGAGCTGAAAGCTTTGAATTTATTACTGGTGCAGCGGCAGCAAAGACTGAATGGAGCAAGAGGCGTGTCATAGAGAGGACAGAGCCTCGGGTGGCCGAAAGCGTACCAACGGCACGGGAACGGCCTCGCATATTTCCAAGAAGCATAAGGACAAATGAACCAATCTATACAGAAGATGATACTTTCAACTTGGCGATAAAAAGAGAAAAGAACACGGATTACTAGCGCTCAAAGAAAAGCCGGCGACACTCGAATACAATGACGGCGAGAAGAAAAGAGCGAGGCAAAAAAAGGCCAACGGCTGGACTATAGCAACAATGGCGACCAAGAAGCGAGACGAGAAACGGAAGCAAACAGAAGGAGGAGGCCCGAGTAGGTGAAAGAGGCTGAAAATAAAGCGAATGCGAGCCGTATAAATAAAAGCTGAAGGTCCAGGAAAATTAAAATGACCAGTATAGCAGATAACCAAGCAAGAATAGCAGAGAGATAGATGCCAAGCAGCGCGGGGCCTTCGATTGGACGGATTGGAATTGGAAGTGCACAGACAAGGAGACAAGTTAGAACGAGAGAAAATAAGCAAGAAGAGGATAAATACAAAAGGCCGAATTGATACTTGATTTACTGGGAAAAGGAAAAAAAAAAAGGGCAAAGAAAAGCCGCGATAGTTGGTGATGAGATGGGATAAAATGGGAACAAAAACAAGAAAATTAGGGAAAAAAAGAAACTAAAAAATAGGAAGAAAAAGAAAAATAAATGCAGGAAAAATGCAGGAAAAATCAGAATGCAACATGGTGACAAGGGACAGGCATTTGCCATCAAATCGCGTAATAACCTCCCAGCAGGGCAGCTGCGAACAGTGCCACCGTTCTTGTGCCTACGGCTCTTCTGCTAGGCTTACACAGACTAACACAGTGCGGCTGTTGATTTGCCATTCTACCAAGGGCTAGGCATGTCTGACAAAATGCAGCAGTAGGCAGCCCACTCACTCAGCTTTGAGAAGGCGCTTCTTGACAGAGTTCTTTCCTCCGTAGCTGATGATGTCTCTACTAAAGAAAGGGTACACAAGAGGACCACGAATTGCTATGTGCGGAGTCAATTTCTACAGGGTCTTTTCGCTTTGTTTACAGGGTTTCTTGCTTTTTGTCTCTCAAAGCAGCATCCAGCCACTTACTTGTCTACCGACGCCAGGACAGATAAATAGCCAAATCAAAATGAGCGGCTATTTGCCACTAGCTCGCAGCTTGCTTCTCCGACAGGTCAAATAACAAAGCATCGGCTTGCAGCCTCTGCATTATTGTCCTAAAGCGAATCCCGCTGTCCAAGTGCAGCTGCGAGCTAGTGGTAAATAGGCAGTAGCGGCCGTGTGGAGAAAGAGAGTGGGTGCGAATGGGAGTGGTTGAGACACAGCAAAAGCTGCTTACACAGAAGCAAGTGCTCATGTAAGTGCGCACTGCAAGCGGCGGGAAGTACATGTGCGTACTAGTGCTAATGTACCTCATGTACCTTGCGAACCTCATGCTACACTTGCATGGATGTGCGTCCATGTGAAAAAGGAAGCAGCGGCCGCGACGTGCCGCTAGTGACAACAGCAGCAGCAGCAGCAGCAGCAGCAGCATCAAAGTACCATCCAAGTACAAGCATCAGCCTTTGCAAGCACGCTGGATACACAAAAGTACAGCAACTGCACCCCACCCACCCGACCCGTCCATTCCCCCACCATCTTGTCCAGGCAATTTCCTCTAAAACTCACTCATGCAGATGCGCTTTCCCACTTTGTACACTTTGCTTTGGCGTGTGTCTTCTCTTCCTGCCTTCCTGCCTTCCTGCCTTCCTGCCTTCCTCCCTTCCTCCTTTCCTCGCTCCTTCTCTCAAATTGGGTGAGCTCTGCCGTCATCCTATGCTGCGAAGAGTGGGGCAGCAGCCGTCAGTCTTTATTTTCTCCCAGCATTACCTTGCTTCTTCTTTTCTCCTCCGTTTCTAAACTCCCGTTTCTAAGCCTCCGGCCGAGCTTGATAGTCTGCCCCACGAAAATCACGCTATTTTAACAACAGCATCGCACGTCACAGGTCCCTCATCAGCTTGTCCTTGTTTCCTGCGCTCTCGTCCTCTGTTTGTTGCCCTTTTGCCCTTGGGTCTTTCCCCTCCCCCTCTCTTACGGTTAATGAATGGCTCGTCCAACTGTGCGGCTAGTTCCTACACTAACCCACAACTTCTTTGGCCTTTCTCGCCTAGTCTCACGACTTGCTATACGGCCGCTTTTCTTGGCTGCTGACCTCTCTCCTCTCACTGGCCATCTACCCCATCGCCGTTTCGAAAGGTCTTTGCATTGGCACGGCTTTGCAACCATGGCCGGAACCACTGACGTTAAAAACTACAAGCTCAATCATTCTATGTGAGTCTAAAAGGCCTGTGTCTTACTAGGGGATACTGTCCTCAATCTACGTCGTCTTGCCGCCAGAACCAGGGAAACGACAGAAGCCCGTCTATATTCCCTATCCGTCCCCCCATTGCGCGCAGTTCTCACTACTTTCACTAATCACGTCCTGCTTGTTGTTTAGGATTCGAGTAAAAGACCCCAAGAAGTCACGTACGTTTTCCATGCTGTCCCTGTTTCTGTTTTGTTGATGATGTCATCGTTGCAGCTTGTCCATCCACTGTCATACAGCTGAGCTAACCCTATTTCGATCCGTCTGCTCTAAACTTAGTTGAGTTTTACGAATTCCTGGGCATGAAGGCCATCAAAACCCTCAAATTCCCCGACGCCAAGTTTGATCTCTACTTTCTTGGCTACGACAACCCTGGCTCACTTTCCTACGGTAACAACACGTTTGACAGAGAGGGTCTAATTGAACTCACTCACAACTACGGCACGGAAAACGACCCCGAGTATAAGCCCAATAATGGCAATGCTGAGCCCCACCGTGGGTTTGGCCATATTTGCATCAGCGTTGATAACATCCAGGCCGCCTGCCAGCGCTTGGAAGATGCCGGCTACCAGTTCAAAAAGAAATTGACTGATGGCACCATGAATAATATTGCCTTTGCTTTAGATCCCGATGGCTATTGGGTGGAGGTTATTGGCCAAAAGTCCCTGGATGAGTCTGCAGCATTGACCTCTACTGACGTCAACACCTATCGGATGGTAATGTTTCTTTTCCCCTTTTCCTCTCTAATCCCTCCCTTCCTCTAACAGGCTTTTCTAGCACCATACCATGATCCGAGTCAAGGATGCCGAAAGGTCACTCAAGTGGTACCAGGAAATTCTCGGAATGACCCTGCTTCGCACCCTTGAGTACCCCAAGTCTGGTTTCAATCTATATTTTTTGGGATACACTGATACCCAGCCGCTAACTAGTGATGAATCGTTCCTCGGGCGCGAGGGTACTCTCGAGCTTACCTGGAACTATGGCACTGAGAAGGATGACGCCTTCTCCTATCACAACGGCAACGACCAGCCTCAGGGCTTTGGCCATATATGTAGGTTTTTCGGTTGCTTGGTCAGGCCTGTTAACAGCACTTACTGACCCTGTGGATTTTAGGTATTACTGTTGATGATATCGAAGCTGCCTGCGAGCGCTTCGAGTCCAACAATTGCAAGTGGAAGAAGCGTCTGACCGATGGCCGCATGAATAACGTTGCCTTCCTCCTGGACCCCGATAACTACTGGGTTGAGGTGTTGCAAAATGAGCGCTACTCGGGCAAGCCCAACTTCTGAGTATATACACAAAGAAAACGACGAGTAAACTAGTGAAAACATGACAATGTTTCTTATATATGTTCTTACATAATTAAGCCTGGACTTGAAAAGCCCACTCTACTTCCATGTCTAAAAGCAACCTGCGCATAGAATGCCAACGCAGAAATTGTCTTAGCAACCACACCTTGTTGATTGTATTACCACTACCCCGTAACATCACGCAAAGCCCCCTGCTTGTCTCAGTACTGACCGTCTAATAATCCGTCAATCTCGACCTCCTAGTCCTTGTTTCCAGCTGCTTGTCGGTGAGCTTTTGTTTGGGGAAAACCACAGACGAGATTGCGCAAACCACACATTTGTACAGCATCTCTGCATAATCCTTGCGCATCTTGCTTCTTTGGTAGCGCATAAATCGCATGATGATCTTGACCAACACAATCCTGGCCTGGCGCAAGGGTACCCGGAGCATCGGGCATACGTTTTCAGTGTTGGCATCCAGGGGTACAGACGGCAGGGCAACGTCCTCGGAGATGCCCGCCAGTGATAGCGGCACCAAAAAAAGACGGCCGGCTTCGAGACTTGGTGTTTCTATGTGGTTGGTTGTGTATTGGATTACTTTCGTCGAGAGATCACGCGGATGCGACGGCGGCTTCGATGTAAGTGAGAACTCGGCCGAGGGAAAGAGACCGTGGAACTCAGCGATGGCCCGGGCTTCGGCCAGGTGGTGGTCGGGAATAAGATAAATATTGACCTAGAGAAATCGAGTCAGCGCACTCCCAACATTTTCCGCATGGCTTTGCCTGTTGATCGACATTGCAGGGAATCGAAGGGGGAAAAGAAAAATGAAAAGAGCCAAAGTAAAACTCACGTTTGGAAAACACAGGCTTCGCACCATCTGCGGCAGATCGGCGTCCAGCTCAATTAGCACGATACCTTCAACCGCGAAATCGCGGTACATGCGGCGCAGCCTTTCGTGTGTGCTAGAACGCCGGATACGGGACCGCGAGCTCGTCATACAACTAGTCCTAGTTACGGTACTTGGACTGTGCCGCGCCCGCGATACGACGAATTTGCGACGATCAATGTTGATAGCATGCGCATCGCTCTGGCCATGCGCATCGCTCTGGCTATGGCCCTGGCTCAGGCTGGAGCTATACATACTTATCGGGTGTGACGCCTGTGACACAGTACCAATGGTGGGTCTGGTGTGCCTAGACGAATTCGTAATACTTGGTGACATTTGGGTTGACATTGTGCGACTGTGTGTGAGAAGAAACTGGATGAGATATGAAATGAAACTGAAAGAAAAGAAAGATCGAGATAGATTTTGGAGACTGCTATTAAAAAGCCGGGCTACGTGGGGAAAGGTATCAGGCGTGGCCTCAGCTGTCCTATATATATGTGCATGTGTGCTGTTTGCTGTTTGCTGTTTGCTTGAAGCCAGTGTGGGCTCAGGGTTCAGCTCAGCCTTGTTTTCACCTCGGGCTTCATGCTCTAGGGGGGGGAGGGGAAAAAACCCCAAAAAAGAAACGCCATGTCTGCCACAGATGAGGGGTGTGCATCGCCAAGCGAGGCGGGCTTTACTTTTTTCTCCTCTATACTGCAGGGCAAAAGTCGGATGCTGTGCTGTAAGCTAAGGCAGGGAGGGCTTCTTTTGTGCCAGATGTACTATCCTGTTGCCATGTCAGCATATCTGTGCCTCCTTGTATTGCCACCAAGCGAAGCCTAAATACCCAAATAGACAGCAATGCAGAGAAGCAGAGTTGCGTTGTCAGGTACGTACTGTACATGGTGCAGATTGCAGATCTCCCATGCATGGTGTCACAAGGGTTAAGCTGAAAGCCTGAACCCTGTCCATCCGCTGACTAATACACTAGCAACGCTATGCCTGAAACAGATGCGTCTTAAAACGTCATTCCCAGCTTTTGACTCCGCCATTCAGCAAGAAGCTGAGCTTCCCATCTCAAGGATACAGCACCAATAAGTGTACCGCACCCTAAATCCACGACCATATGTCTTTCATCTCTCGTGTAGCACTTCACACATCCCGTATATCGTGCGCCCGTGCTCTACTGAAGCCTTTCCCCCTTCCTTGCCCTCCTAGTGCGCTGTCGTCTTATACCTCTAGACCGCCGGTGTATATGTTTTCGTCACTGCGAGCTTTCTTCTCGGCTAGTTCTACTTCTCCAATGACTTTTCCAGATAAACGCAGCGATGAAGAGTGGCGTGCCGTTCTGAGTCCTGGTATGTGTATTCGCCCCATACCAGACGGTCTATTCCGTCGCTTTTTCTTCCACTCACTAACCAAACTTCACCCTATTAGAGCAATTCCGCATCCTCCGTGAGAAGGGCACTGAGCGCCCAGGTACTGGCGAGTACGATTCGCACCACCCATCATCCGGCATCTACACATGTGCTGGCTGCTCAGCACCGCTATATCGGGCTTCGCACAAGTTCAAAAGCGGCTGTGGCTGGCCGGCATACTTTGACTCCATCCCCGGCGCCGTCGTGCGCCATGAAGATCGCTCGCTGGGCATGACCCGGACGGAAATCATGTGTAGTAACTGCGGCGGTCATTTGGGCCATGTGTTCAAGGGCGAGGGCTATCCAACGCCAACTAACGAGAGACACTGCGTCAATAGCGTGAGCCTGCGGTTTACTGAAGATGAGAGCAAGGTGTAGACTGTGGCCGGTGACTATCTGCAGCGATGCAGTTCCTCTGGTTGCTAGGCATCTAGTGTCTAATATTATATTATGTATATTATTTATAAATTGAAACATACATCATGTCTGGAGCCCATCCCTGTACAATATAAGGGTTCTAGAAGACTTCAGAATAGTCGTTCACTTTCGTGCATACTTAAGAACATCCATGGCCTTTTTTCCTCCTCCTATCTACATCTATCGCGAAACGCAGCAAGAAATGCCACCAGTCGTCCATTTCAATATCGTCAACCGGTCCTCGCGCTAGGTGTAGGGTATCCAACTTAGCTTTACCTAACATACCAAATCGCAAACTCCAGAAGAATCACCGCATCACTCGATCCAAAACCATCGCGGGTATCAATACCGCAATCACCCTCACTGTTGGAATATCTGCTGTGCTTTCTATATCTCATTGGCTAAGCGCCTTGCCCTTAAAAGCAAAAAGATTTCATCGATCCCTCAATGATGCAAACGTCGCTAAAGTCTCCGGGTATGAGAGGTTTCTCCGGTTTGAAGAGCTTTCCAAGCTCAGGGACATCATTAGATCCACTCTGCTCGCCCAAGCCTTTCCTTGATAGGATTGCGCCTTACCTAAACCCATCTCGACGCCAACGGCTTGAGCGTTACCGTCGGGTGTCGGCCAAATCCCGTACCGAGTCACAGAAAACCTCACATCCTCCAACCCAGCCAATCAATGCGGCCGAAAAATACAAAGCACCCCAGAAGAAAGAAACGCTGGTCAAAGATCCATTATTTCTGCGATGAGTGCATCATGCAAGATCCGGTCATGAAACTTATTTGGTTGCTGTGGAGCGTTGATACTGCGACTACGAGTAGTAGAATAAGGGCTGCTAACTGGGATACTGAGTACCTAAAATCCAAGGAGCATCTTTCTCAATTGCAGCAAGCATATGTGATGGCGAAAGCAGCAGTCCAGTAAGCGCTTTTGTAAGCAACTTTGAAGAATGACTGGTCCGGGCGTTATCCACAAGCTGAGTCTGTGCCGAGCTGAGCTTGACTCCTATTTCACCATCGGAAGTAGGCTTTATTTCCTCCTGTATATCATCAGACTGCATAGCGGTGGGTTTGGAAGCATTTCCCTTAATTCCAATGTGGTCTTTTTCTGTGCCCTTTTCTGCTAATGTCACCTGGGGCGGCTTCCGAGGCTTGGGTGTTGCTGGGTTTATTGTTGTCTTTTGAGTTGAAGCCCCACGTGAACACCTCCTTTTCTCCAGGATTGTATCATTTTGGGGCTCCTGTTGATTTTTCTTGTTAGAGTTAGTCTTTGTGGCAGTAGCTTCAGTAGCTTTGGCTTTGAGAGGAAATGTTATTTTTGGATTATCCTTCACCTTTTTTTTCGGTGATTTACTCTTGGCCTTTTTCTCTCCGGTCTTTTCCTCGGCTTTCCGCTTCTTTGAACTGGCTGTAATAGTCTTGTCAGGAGACGTAGCTTTGGTCTTGTCACTCTGGGTATTCTCAAAACCACTTTCACCATCAGTGTCATTGATATTTCCCAATGTGTCTATGATAGTAGTCTCCGACGACGGCTTTTGTGATGCTGTGCTGAAAGGAAGAGTTCGAGGTGGAGGTAAAAAGTCATCAATACTGCCTCCCACACGAACAGTTCGCACCATTTTTGCTGGGGATGATGTTAGATCCATGTTGTCAAGACCATTATCTGATTCTTGAGACAACAACAACGACTGCTCGGGTCCAGGTGCAAGGGCCGCGGGCGATTGAGCCTGGCTAGTTGCAGGCTTTGAAGGGCTTACGAAACGAGGAGGCGGCATTAGTGCCCTACTATCTTGACGCACAAGACCGGCAGAGACGTTATCGGACATGGTGTGCGCCTCAACGCCTCCGTATCTCCCTGGGAAACAATCCTGTGAAGAAAGTAAAGGCTGGGAGTGAACCTCAATATCGGAGGCAAAACATGCCGGGCGCTGGTGGAAGTCTCTATTGAACGGGCTAGAACGACCTGGAAAGTCTCTCCCTTCGGCAAAATCATAACGAGAAGACGAGGCGGGTGGCTCTTTATAGAACGACTGAGAATGAGGAGAAAAGGTCTGGTCACTGATACCAAAATCAAGACCCTGGGATCTGAATGCATTGGATGTTGGAGCTGGCGAGGCGCTATGGACACTTCGATAGGGGGGAATTGCGTGGGTATTAGAGCCACCCGTGAACGGAGAAGCCGTGGAGCCCCGGTGAACTGCCCCCTGTCCCTTCTGAGTAATAAAAGGCTTGTAATTAAGATTAAGGCCTTCAAAGAGACGGATGATGCGCTCGAAGTCTAGTTCCATTCTGAACTCTACCGAAAGTACACGAACGATCTATCAATGTCAGTAAGATCTCGCGTGCAAGCCATGGTTGGTATAGTTTCCCTACAGTAGAAGGCGAGCCAGTTTCATATTTCATCACTAGGCGAGGGAACTTGGACTGTATTTCATAACGCCGGCCACCCCTGTTGCTGAGAAATTCGCAGAGATTTACTCTATTCTGTGCAACAAATAACTATCAGTTGACTATCACATATCGAGCGTTTGAGACACGGTGAACTTACGACTTGTTCCGTACCGCATTGCAGTGACATAACAACGCTCTCGTAGATTGTCCCTCCAGCCCCCATTCCATAAGCAGAAGTCTCAACCCTGAATCCTAGGGACACTTGGTGACCAAAGACAGCTTTATCTGTAGTTTGCTTTGTACGGGGATCATGGTTAGCGACAACGGCCCTCGTTAAATCGATAGAAGCATGCGGTAAGCTGAGAATAGATGACATCGCATCGACGATAATGGATACTAGACCCAGGCTGAAGACATTTATAGAGAAAGGAGATTGGCGAAATATTTGTTAGGTGTCAAAGCGATTACGTGCCCTAATATGGTGTAGTTTTGTGTGCCTGGAAAATCTTCGAGGGCACCAACTTTTCTCAGGTAGTTTCCCATTTCACAGAAAACTCGGCAATTGCCATATATTAATACTATCAACGAGCCCTAAGACGCTTGTTAATAGTACAAGGCCAAAGTAATGCGCTACTACTGGGGCGTCGTTTAATGTTAATTATTCTAATTGACTTAAGATATATTCAAAACAAATCAAAACGCTACCACTAACAACCAGGTGCCATCCGCGGTTCAAGTAATACCAAGTGGTGTAAGTCAGTAACTTGGTCTTGCTCCCACTAGCCAGTCACGTGCTGATAGCACCAAGAAAACAAGGCCTGACTATGTGGGTCCTCTTCCTGGCCAATGCTTAAGTTTAATTGGCCGGCGCAAAATACCAGCCTTTCCCTTGTCATTTGTCGCGTTCTAGGTCCAGCCTTTTCAATCTGCTTGGAGCAACGCGACAAGAAAGCTAAGAAAAAAGTCCACGGGCAACGAAGAACTGCGATAGCAACCAAGGCTTGCTTGGCCGTCATTCTCTCCATATCTTACGCTTGTTTGTTATCGATATCTCGATCTCCATTGTGCCTTGGATTACAGGCTCTG
This sequence comes from Ceratocystis variospora, assembly GCA_038407165.1. Lineage (NCBI taxonomy): Eukaryota > Fungi > Ascomycota > Sordariomycetes > Microascales > Ceratocystidaceae > Ceratocystis > Ceratocystis variospora. The sequence continues at coordinate 31,768 of JAXHKN010000240.1, forward strand.
AAGAATTGCTTGCGTCTTGTCTATTTTCTTTTTTACCATAGCTGACTTTTCTAGCCTCACAACGATCCTCTTCGCTACTGCTATTAGAGACTCGCCCCTCAACTTGCTCTGCGCGATTCAGTCCGGATCACCGCCGAAACCAACCCCGCCCACCATGACTTCTACAGGCGAGATCGAACTTCACAGAATCGACCGGACTCCAGAATACATTGAGTTCATTGAAAAGGTCCGCAGCTATCACAACGAACGTGGGACCAATTTCGATTCCGAGCCGAGAGTTGGAAACATTCACCTGGATCTGTTTAAAGTCTTCAAACATGTTGTAGCAAATGGCGGCTATGACAAGATCTCGGATGAAAAGCTTGCCTGGCGTCGGATTGCCAATGAGCTTGGCATCATCTCTTCCAACGAGGCATCTACGGCCTTTGCGCTCAAGGAGAAATTCTACAAGAACTTGGCGGCCTACGAGATCAAGTTTATACATAACCAGGAGCCTCCTCCCAAGGACATTCTCGAGGATGTCACGGCGAAGGGAGCTGGTCTGTTGACGAGAACAAGGGAAAACTATCGTGCATACAAACGCGAAAGCACCATGGGCATCGAGCCCCCTGTAGACCTCAACTCGCCGGCTCGAGCCTCAGCAAGCTCCAATACTCCCCTCTCAGCCCGTGCCTCCCGCGGTCTACGTGAGACCCCTGCTCAAAGAGTTATCTTTCAGCCAGACACCGGCTCGTCCAGGCAGTCCCGAACAGCCTCTCGCCAACATGCCCCTATGGGCCACGGGACGCCAACACCTGGAAACCACCACCTCCACCAAAACCACCCCCACCAACAAATGCACCAAACCCTTGGCCACCCTCACTCAATGCATGGGCATACGGGTGTTGCGCAACCACACATGATACCACAACAACCACGCATTCCCCGCAATCATGGCGTTTACAACGAGAAACTTGATTTAGTCGATGCACCAACAGAGCCCTATGATCCCAAAATAACCCTGACAATTAACGTCAAACCTGTCGATACCCCTGGCAACAATCATGCAGAGTTTATGCGCAGGCGACAAGCAGACAGACTCGCCGCTGCGGGTGGTCCCAAACCACCCTTCCAGCCTGGTAGTATGTATCACCCATCATTCATGTCTTGTTTGAAAGCAACTTCGCAATTGCGTCTGTATCTGCTCTAGTTCTAACTTTGGTTTGTGCTCCAGGAGGCTACGAAGGCCCCAATATCTATCTTCGCTGTCTATACGCGCTTCGGTCTGGACTCAAGGAAGAGCAAACCTATGCACTGAACCATCTTGTCAAGATATCGTATGAACGGGGCGACAAATACAAGTTTGAGTCTTTTCCCGGCCTAGTTGAGGGTCTAGTACAGAAGGCTCTAGAAGTCGGGTCATATTTCTACAACGTCAACTGGAAAATCAACTGGGTTTCTGGCCCAGCCAACACTGATATTGGTGCATTGGACGGCCTCCAAAACTGTCCTGATATCCTTGATCGTATTGCCAGGCTCACCCCCAAGGATGTCCAGGATGAGATTCAGCCAGCGGAATTTTCAGATGGCCTAACACTCTCCAATGAAGCCCTACTTACCCTCCGGAACATGGTCACGCTGCCAGAGAACGCGCATTATCTCTCAGAGTTTGCACCTGCTCGAGATCTGCTGTGTGTTATCCTTAACTTGCCCAACCTAGAGTCGACAGTTGAGTTAAAACATGCTGCCCTTGACATTGCAGAACAAATTACGCCGTTCCTCATTCTACCGTCTACCGATCCTCTTTATATCAGCCTCCTCGGTCAAATGACATCCAATGATAGAGGCGTCATTCTTTCTTCCCTACGCGCTCTCGGTCGTATATCAATGAATCTAGAGGCCGCAAACACGCTAGAAAACGTTCCTATTGAAGTTCTTGAGCGCATCTACCAGTATGTATTGCTAGGCGATGAAGAGCTGATTGATGCCGGGCTCGATTTTCTGTACCAGTACACGGCGGTGGTCTCCAATGTTGAGAAGCTCGTACGTGGTGACTTCACCATCCAACTTATCACATACCTTGTGCTACTACTCTCTCACGGTGCAAAGCATTTCACCAACGAATTCGTTATTGAGGCCGAGAGAACGCTTCCTGCACCCTTAGAAATAGCAACATTGCCTAGCGATCTCCTGGACAAGTTCATGGCTATCGAGGAGCCTGAGCGAGTGCATCGATGGATCCAATGCTGCTTTGAGGAAGATGCACAGTCACACATTACACAGCTGTCCGCATGGCAAGCCTATCAAGATGCATTTGTATCACGTCTCAAGGCACGAGATCTTACCATGATAACACCGGCTGACTTCATACGCAACTGCACCACAGCCTACAAGAACGCCATGCCGCAGGTTTTGGAGAGCAACAATGTGCAAAAATTCATTATCAAAGGTATCCGACCACGCGTTAACCCTGTCAATCTTGACGGCCAGCCTTGCAAGGCCTGCAGATGGGCAGTAGTTAACCCTGAAACCAAGACCAAGAGCAAATGCTCCAAGTATCACCTTGACTCCCGTGATATGCTCAATCACATTTTGATTGATCACCTGCAAGAGAAGGCTCAGGAAAACGGCAAGCTAGCCAATCGCATTGCCCGATTCACCTGTCAATGGACCGGGTGCATGCGTAATAAGGAGGAGCGTGAGATATCTCTCCTTGAATTTGCTAACCACATCCGCACACATACATCCAGCCTATGGACTACCCCTGCTGTCACTTCTACTGAAAAGAGTGATTCGCCTACTCCAACCCCATACAATCATGGCAGCGTGCCGCCGCGTGAATCTGCAACGCCATCGGCTTCCAACACGCCGAAACCTTCAACACCGGCACAACTCCCGGCCAGCAATGCCTCTGGGAAAAAGAACCCTAGAGACAGCAACAGCAACAATAGCGACGCAAAAAAACAAAAGGACTGGATCATTCCTCGCAAGACTGTCAAGGTTGTCAATATCGAGACAGCCATGACGCGAGACGAGCAGAACCCTAATGCTCCGCTGCAGACTGGCGGTATCCCACTTAGTGCTGTCCTAGTGCTACGTAATATTGCGCGCAATATGAGGAACAATGCGGATATTGAGGGCAAGGAACAGAGCCGCAAATCATTGTTGTTTTCGGGCTCATTGAACGATTTATTCCGGATCATGGCAGAGAATCGGGCTATGGTAAGTCAGACAGATGAATACTGGTGTATCGTCTCATCAACTACGTATGCTAACTGTGTTCTTTTTTTCTTGGACCAGGCTTTCCATGTGTCTACCCTAATTCATGCCATAACGGAGTAACAGTGCCATCCGAGTCTAGCATGGATAATGAGAAGGAGCCAGGAGACGAGACGCAGCAAGAAGCACAGCACTTGCATGGACAAACTCATCTTGCAAGTGCAGATGGCTGTGAAGACCATGCATGGCATAGCTGTTTTAACGCCGTGATATAAAATGTATTCTTTTTGGGTGGAGGGGACGAACAACGATACAAGTCTATAACTCGTGGGTTTATCTTGCGCTTTTCCTTGTGGGTATGGCTGTTTTACATTGCAGCTCATTCAGCTCTGTTTCACCGTGTTTGTTCACCTGGTGATGCTTTCTTTGGTTGGCTTTGGTAATTCGGGCTGGAACCTCTTCCTGCTTCCCATGTTTCCTTGCCGGTGCTATGTTAAAGATAGGTGTATTTGTTTAGGCGTCTTGCTTTCTTTTTATGGTTTTTTTTCTTTTTTTTTTTCGTTCTGTGCTTGCTCACCATCAAGGCTTCCTTCATGTTCATCTTTTCCAGGGTCACGATAATTTTCGCCTTCCCTATGCGGCAAATCCACACCTTCTTTCGTCTTTATGCTTGCATATGTACCTGTTAATATAGAGACATATTAACCGCACTCAATGAGGAGAAGGACGCGAAGAAAAAGATCGTGAAAGCCATTGTATGCACACCCCCTTGTTCAAATCAGTTCCTTTTCGTGGGGGTGCATTATGTACATAGAGACACTCTCACTTGTCCAAGCTTGCTGTATCAGCACACAACCAGCAGCTGTCAAGCTTGACGACCATCCGCATCGTGAAACGGTCTTTAAAGTGCTTGCCTTAACGATTCTACACGATTGGGATTGGATCTTTAACACAGCTGTGTGTGATGTCGACATCGAAAACAGATAGCCGACGAATAGTAGTCTAAAATGGACTAAAAGTTGCATGTGTGGCTTGTTCGGTGTCAGATTCTGATATCGTGAGTTTCTTGGCATAGGGAGCACGAAAACCTGAGATACAAACGCGTCAATAAACCAATACGACAGTAAAAATTTCGGTGAGCAAGGACCTAAGACGACCGATTAAAAACGAGTGCGAGAAAAGATGGGAATACAGGCTCGTACATCTTGGACGCAATAAATCGATCTCTGCGGGTGCCCGAAAGCCACCGCCGAGTTTAGCAAGTATCGCAATCATAAACACAGGCACAAGCTCAAAACCAAACACCAACAGACACAGGCACAGACACCCAAAACGTGACTTTGTGTCACATGGTCCTTTGCATGTTCGTGTCCCCTAGTCAGGAAAACGAAAAGAGACAATAATGAGACGACAGAAAACTCTGTTGGGTCATATGACCAACTTCTCTACCACCGAACCACGGACTAAACGAAATGAGGCTTGAAACCTTGAGCGACGACATGGCGCGGCCTGGGACCTACCTAGTATTCTTGTTGTCTCCTTAGGTGTGCAGCAAGGAATCTCAGCATGTCAAACGGAAGGGGTTATAGCAACGTACCAGCTAGGGTGCGTGAGAGGAGGGGGGATCTTAGGAGATATGGATACCTTTTTTCTCTCATTGATTCATCCATACACTGAGAGAGAAGACAGAGGACAGACAAGTCATGGACAATTCAAGAAGCAGCAATAAAGGGGAGAAAATCCTATATTCCTGTCTTCCCGGAAGCCACTCCGACAAATAGATAAAGATCTAAAGATCACACACCCCCCCCCCGGCTCTCGTCTTGATTCCTGATTCGAGAAGAAAGGAAAACCTTTACTGGCCACATGACCATCTTGAGAGACAAACCTGGCGTGGATAGAAGAGATAGAATGCCCTTGTCGTGGTGCAACCTTGGGATTAGTCCGGCAAATGTAGTGCAGTGCGCACAGCCCACAGCCAGAACACAAAGAGGGGAGAAAGAGGTTGGCCAGAGCTTATCTGTCTGTTCCGAGCAAACCATAAAGGGGAAAATTATGAATGGGGGTATCGGATTTCGAATATAGGTGTACACTGTAGTTACAGCTACAGACACAGCGCACAAAAAAATCAAAATCAAAATCAAAATCAAAATACAAAATACATCCGATATACAGAAGGTCCTTCCTCAATCATGGCATGCCCTAGCAAGCGCACAAAACAGGCAACATCTCCCAACCAAATGGCAGGTGCTTTGCTTGGACATGATGGGTTTATCGCCGCTGCTTGGGCTAAGCTGGGATTAAAACACACCATACACACTACACCTCCTTTCTTCTTGTGTTCGTCTTCGCTTGGTTCTCGTTGTCGTTCCATTTTCACTAGCTATATCCAAGACAATCCAGCCCACTATATTTTTTTTCGCTTTCCACCTCCTGTAACTTTGATCTCCTCTCTTGTCTCCCACTGACTGGCATTCCAGCTTACTATGCAAGGGAAGCAAGCAAGACCATAGTTTACACCGCGACTAGATTGAGAGGAAAGCTGGCTGAAAAATCAGTTCATCCCAAACAGTACATTTTTATCCATCGAGGCTCTGCACTTGCTCCCAAGTTTCCTGTTGCCACCGTTACTGCTGTCGTAGCTTCCCACACAAATCCCCCGCACTTCCTTTAGGGTGTGGGTCAAGCCAGCCTCGCTTGCGCTCCGCAAATTCAACCAGCCCGGCTGAACCCTACCTCTACTTCACGATAGTTAGCCCAGCCAGCCAGCTCTATGCCCTTTCGTTGTTGCAAGGGTTGTGCTCAGTACTAAACCAAGCTGAGCTACCCCTGTTCTGCTTGCCTTTGTCCATTAGCTTGTCAATGTCAAGCCTTTTGACTTTCTTTTTTTTTCTACCCAATAACAACAGGAACCTTTGTTTGCCTCCCGCCTTTTGTGATAGTAGCCCCAAAGAAATTAGCCCACACCATAAGAGCGTTTGGCTATCACCACGGGCACGAACCTCGATATCTCGGTGGCTGCCACAGTGGCTTCATTCCTATCTGCATTATGTGTTTTATTCACTGACCACGTCGTCTGTCTCACTTCGTTCGCCTGCATGTTTTGTCCCCATACTGGCTCCGCGGCCCGTTTCGCTTCTTTCCACACTATTAGCTACATCTGCACTTGAGTTTTCTCCTAGAAATTTCTGCCTATCATGCTTCTCCGTTGGCTGTGGGAAGGGAGGGCAGAGAGGAGAATGCCCTTATTAAGATCATCTCCCTAACAACTTGGCAAGACAAAGTTCCTGGCATACCATCCGCGTGATCATAGATAGAGATTGGAATGGAGAGTGTTTGTGGGGAACAAACTCGGAAACCTATGTACTGTTTGTTCCCCGAAACTCGTCTGCTTTAAACTGCAAATTGACCTGGCGATTAATCTGTTGAGGGGGGGGGGGGGGGCAAGCCCACGTTAATATGAGGGTGAAACTCAATAAAATGGGGGGTAAAACCC